>RJWH01005093.1:0-85708 GCA_004363575.1 Solenodon paradoxus | reverse complement strand
ATAGACAATGTGCTGGAGAACTTCACCATCTTGCAGGTATAAAGCAAGGCGATGGGCAGAATGGCTGGCATGCCTTCTCAGCAGCCTGCACCCCCATCTTCCCTCTCACTGTAGGAGGTCACCGACAGAGGCATACTTGGTATGCAGTTGTATTTTTATTGGATTAGAGACTATGTAGGCAAAAGCCTTGTCTGAGGAATGATCAGCCCAGAATGTAGAACTATGGGCCCTAGTCAGGGCATTAAAACTCAGCAAGAATAAATGCATCGACCTCTATGCCAGACTGGCACTGTACCCTTGCCACTCTGCATTGTACATGGAACTATAAGAATATAACTTTTGACAGCAGAAGGAGAAGAAATTAAAAATAAAGAAGAGATCTTAAACCTACTAGAGGTATTTGAAAACCCAAGGAAGCAACAGCCATACGCTGCAAGGGGTATCCGAAAGAAAAGATGGCTAAGAAACAGACAGTACTGTCAAGAGTCATGCTAATCTAACAGAGGAAGAATGATGAACACACCCAGACCACAGATTCTATGCCAGGACAACACTGGATAATCTTTCAGCAGCGTGAACTTATCCACCTAGAAAAACTGCTCTAGAACCCTTGTTACCCAACTGCTTAATGACAGCGCTGCATCCTTTGAGCACAGAACAACGCCAAACAGGGTCCTGTTGGATCAACAGGAATTTAAGGCTGTGGCCAGACTCCCTTAATGATTTAAAGATAGACTTTACTGAGATAGGATCTAGCAGAGGAGATACACATCTTTTAGTTTTATCTGCATGTTCTCTATATAGAAAAGGCCAGGAAGTAACCAAGACACTGCTAAAACACAATATCCCTTGACAGCAGATATAATTAACTATAGAATCAGACAATGGCCCAGGCAGGCTTCATAGCAGATGTAATACAGCAGATAGCTAGGGCCCTAGGTATCCAATGGAACTTATATATGGTCTATTGGCCCCAGAGTTCAAGAAAGATAGAACACATGAACTGGACCCTCAAACAGGCTATGGCTAATTTATGTCAGGAAACTAGTCTACCCTGAACAGACATTTTTCCCATAACCCTCCTATGGGAATGCTGTACCCCTAGGGCCAGAATAAAATCTTTTTTTCCCTTTGGAGACTCTATATGGTAAAACCGACTCCATTAAATAGATGGGAGGGGAAACCTAAAGAAACCAGAAGATTATATATGAAAAAAAAACTGGGAAAGAACTCCTTCGACCTACCTGGAAGGGACTTTATCTTGTCATACTAACTTGTCCCATAAGCCTTAAAGTTACAGAGCCGGATTCCTGGATCCATCACTCCTGAGTGAAGACAACCTACCAGAGCAGCGGATCGCCCAGTCAAGGGAGAGACTCCTACAACCAGAGCTCTGCCTTGACTGTCCAGCCGTTGACCCCCACCCATATCAGGCTGACCTGTGATCCGCCAGAGGTTTAGAAAACTGATAACCCACGAGGAGACCCCATGTCTATCTGTCCATTGCTCTTATCATACTCTGAGCCTTACTCCTCTCAGTTGCCTTGTCAGCCAACTCTGCAGACCCCTTCCATGGGATTGCTACCTGTCTAGCTTATATAGATCATTGGCAAAATCAGGCCTCAGTTTTTCCTCTTAGGAAAGTCTATAGGGAAGACATTAGGAGTTAAAGTTTATGTTAAGTCAAACAGACCAAAGCGGAGCATAGATACTGGTCTTACTTTGACTGGTGATGCTAACGGATGGGGCAATGAATGGCCCCTTGAGAAAATAATTCAGACCTATAACCCTGCCACTTGGACAAGAATGGCAGCTGGGGCTACCAACCCCCCATCTACCTCCTAAATAATCTAATAAGATTGCAAACAGAAGCAGAAATATCACTTGCTGGCTACCCAGACGAGAGCTGCAATTCTCCAGAACCGATTGGCCTTAGATTACTTATTAGCAGAAAAAGAGGGGTTTGTACTAAGTTAAATTTAACAAACTGCTGTTTACAAATAGATAATGAAAAAACAGTTAAAGATATTGCCAGAGGCACACGGAAAATATTCCATGATTTGGCGCCCCTTTTTCCCATTCTTGGACCCATCAAAGCTGACTATCGATCAGTTTGAAAAACAAAATGGGGGAATGTAGGAAAAGGGCCTGCTTACCACTTCCAGCAACTATGAAGTAAAGCCATGACACCTCCTGTAACCTGAGCTTGCTAGAATGTGCAGGCAACTTCCCGCGCTTGAAACTCCCTCCCCTAATTTACATCCCTCACTTCCTGCATTTGCTCTAGCCTATATAAGAATGTTCTAACCAGAAACCGGGGCTCAGCTCTTTGGGGAAGAAATCCCAGCTGAGACCACATGTGTAATAAATCTGCCTAAAATACTTCCAAAGAGTGCTCACTTGGTTTCTCCTGAAAAACTGTAACAGAACTAGATACTCCAAGTATTACACAAAAATTTGCTGAAAATGGATCAAAGACCTGGATATAAAACTAAATACCTAGAAGAAAATGTAGGAAAAATTGTTCATGACATCAGCTTCAAAAGTTCTGGGGAAGTGATATCTACAACAAAGGAAACTAAACTTGAAAAATTGGACTACATCAAATGAAAAATGTTTCTATTTAATGACAGAAAGCATTGTTAAAACAAAAGGCAACCCACTGAATGAGAAATGTATTTGCAAAACATGCATCAGACAAGAGTTTACTCTCCAAAATAAAGAACTCATGCGTTGCAACAATAAAAAAGCAAACAATCCACTCAGGAAAAGGGAAGTGCTGAAAAGATACCTTTCTCAAGAAGAAACAGATTACCTACAGACACATGAAAAATGCTGTCACTAGCCATCAGAAAAATATAAACAAAAACTGCAATGTGATATCACCTCACACCAGTGAGAATGGCCTGTATAAAAAGCTAGAAACAACAAATGTTGGCAAGGGCTTGGAGAAAAATAATCCTGCTGCACTGCTGGTGGGAATGCAAATTAGTGCAACTCCTTTGGAAAGCACTATGTGGATTCCTTAAAAAAATGGAACTGCCATTTGATCCATCAATTCTACTTCTTAGATATATACCAAGAGTGCAAAAACACTGATCAGAAAAATGCATGCACCCTTATGTTCATAAAAGCACAATTCACAATAGCGAAGACATGAAAACAACCTAAATACTTATAAGCTGATGACTGAATAAAGAAGTTCTAGCTTATAAACTCTTATAAGAATTCTATGAAGCTATCAAAAGTGACAAAGTTGTGTCTATTTTAACAACCCTAATGAAATGGGAGGTGATTATGCTAAGTGAAATAAGTGAGAAAGGAAAATAGAAGTACAGGGTGGTCTCACTCATATGTGGAATGTAAAGAATCTGATGAAATGAACAGATAAATCACAATAAAATTCAGAGGATCAAGACTGTCACTACCAAGGAGGTGGGAAAGGAGAGAAAATAACAGGAAGAAAAAGTTCATAAAGATGTGGTAAAGGGCACTAGAAATCCAGTGGTGGGTGTGGTGTGAAATACACACAGGCTGAGATGTTAATTCAGTATTCTAGAAAGCATATAGCAACATAAACAAAAGTAATTTTTTAAAAAAGATCACACACAGATACACTCAAATATAATAAGGCTGGAAGAACTGAGACTTTAACTGTTTTGTAAAATGGACTTTAAAAAAGATAAAGTGACTAGACAAAACAAAGGAATAGATATAACAAAACCAACCCTTGAAACTTATAATAGAACTTCGGTTACTAACAGAGAATGGGACAGGTGCAGGCAGGGTTAGGTAAGTGGTAGTGGAGCTCACTGGACAGTGGTGAAGAACACTTTATGATTTGGTGGAGGGCAGGGTGTGTCGACATATATCTGAGGAATGGGGAACCTATACGTAGGAAGTTATTTTAATGTGTAGAATAATTACTGAAATAAAATAAATAAAAACATAGAAAGGATAGAGGATTATTCTAATATGACATACTGTTGAGAATTCGAATTCAGTTCTTCACCACAGACACACACACACACATACACAAGAAAACTACACCCATTTAGCAAACAAAGGTTTGATAGAGAATGTGGCCTAGCATTCCCATAAAGAGAAAGGACATACATCTTCATAAAGGGTAGGAAAACAGCTTTCTATAAGTCATGGTTTTCACGCCACCTGGCACCAAGACCCTGGAGACCATATGAAGGTATCAGTGATAAAAACAATTTCCCTGAACTGAAGAGCATGTCCTCTCAAAGGGTACCCTCACATCTAGGATCTGACCTACTAGCACTACAAATTAGCTTGGAAAATAGACTTTTCTCTGGAGAATAGGTCTCTGGGTACAAAAAACAAAAACAAAAACAAAAACAAAAGCACAGTGAAGAGCGCACAGGGAGCTGGTAGATAAAGTGTGCACAGATCTGAATGTAGGACTTTCATTTGTTGAATCAGAAACCTCATTGTGGGGGAAAAATGGTATAGCCTCCTTGTGAACTGAGATACTGCTGGGCAACCTCTCCGAAGAATACTTTTCTGCTTCGTGCAGACACTGGAAGCTGCCATAGTTCAGACAGTCCCCATGGGGAAATGCCCTGACTCCTCTGCCATTAATACATCTGTGGTGCAGGACATTTTGTGCTTTCAGTTACAGTTCTCTGGGCTGCAAGGAAAGACGTCATATGTGTGTGCTGGGGACAGGCAGCCTGGCCATTAACAACCTCAGTACAAATAGCTGATGGATTTCCTGCAAAGAGCATTCCATTCTATAGCTCTTTCAGGAAAGATCTTCAGAGGGGTTGCATTGAAACAGAGCTTTACACCTCTTGGGGCTATTGCAGAACATATTAGAATATCTGCCTGCTACTTGCTAGAGCTCACATTACCGGGCCCCAGGGTTTGTTATATGACAGTGCCAGTTGAGGCTTCTGCCCAGATAGAGGGCTGAAAGACTTTCACAAGAGAGTGTTATTCTGCCACCATTCCAACTTCCTCCCACCACTGGTCTCTGTTTGGACTATAGCCTAATTGAGACCTGAGCCCACAGCTCTCTTGTTTCTCTCCTTGTGCCTCAATATCCATGCTTGTGAATCTGGAAGAAATCTCTGCATTATCTGTTCTCACCCCAACCCAGAAGGGAAGGTTACTCTTGCAGGGCACAAAACATTGACTCTAGAGATCTAACCATTCTGACTAATGTAGAGATAACAGAACAAAAGAAACCCCAGGCCAAACCCTAGGCCTATATCCTGCAACCCACTACAGGAATATAAGGTCATTACATCAGTGGAGACTAACCCATAAAAATAAATGCAGGAAATATAGTACTGAACAGAATGAATAGACAGAGAGATATACAGCAAATAATGGACAAAAATCATCTCAGAAGAAAATCTAAATGCAACAGAATTTTTAAAACTATATAAAAAAAACTTTCAAGCAATTGTTTTAAGGATGTTCACTGAAATCAGGAGAACAATGGAGAAATAAAAAAATAATTGCAACAAAGATAGAGGAAATGTGAGGCAATTCCAGTCAGAATTTATAGAACTAAAAAAACACACTAAAGGAGCTCAACAATAGACTAAAAGAAGCCTCCAATTGAATCAGTGAGCTTGAGTTAGAAGATAGAGCTATGAAATGCATCCACATAGACCAGCAAAAAGAAAAATTAATTGAAATGCATAAAGACAGCATACAAGATTTTTGTGATTAAATCAAGAGGAATAGCATTCACATCATAGGGGTCCCAGAAGAAAAAGAGAGGGAGGTGAAGAAAGGAAGAAATTTTATTTGAATAAATAATGGATTGGTTATTTCCCTAACCCGAGGAAGGAAATAGACATCTGAATCCATGAAGCTCAAAGATTTTCAATAAAAAAATGCAAACACAGAAATATACCAAGCCGCATTGTCATAAAAATGACAAAAATAAGAGATAAATTGAAAAATCTTAAAAGCAGCTAGAGAAAAAAAAGTTTCATACAAGAGAGCCCAAATAAGACAGTTTGTGGAATTCTCTGAAGAAATCTTTATAAGCTAGAAGGTAATGGCATGATATGCTCAAAGTGCTGAAAGAAAAGGACTTCCAACTAAGAATTTTCTATCCACCTAGACTGCAACTTAAAATTGAAGATGTGACAAAGAACTTTACAGACAAAAATAAGTAAAGGAATTTATCACAAGGGAACGAGTCTTACAAGAAATTCTAAAGGAGTTTCTGTAAAATGAAAAGGAACCTCACTTATAAGCAGAAAGATATAAAATATAAAATGTTGAGAAGATAAGAGTAAAATGTGGATGACTAGAATGAGCTTGAGACCAATTTTATTTCAAGTTGAAAAAGGTTATAAGCATAGAAATATATATGTAAAAACAGCATAACTCAAGAAATATGTAAGAAAAAATAGAAGAAAATGAAAATGGAATAAACCACAATATAAACATTTTCAAAGCACATGAGAATAAAATAAGAGAAGAAAAAAATGTACAGCAATAGTCTGTAATAATACCCAGGAAACAAGTAGCAAAATAGCAATAAATATCAATCATCAACCTAAATATTAATGAATTGAACTCACCAATCAAAAGTCATATAGATTTTATTAATTCAAATTGATTAAAATATAAAACACAACCTTCTACTGCATACAAGAACTCCATCTAAGTTCTAAAGACAAACATAAGCTCCAAGTGAAACGTTGGAAGACAATCCTACCATCAAATGATAAGCTAAAAAAGGAAACCCAGCCATACTTATAGCTGCTAAAGTACTTTCAGCTAAAAAACATAAAAAAAAAAATCTTAACAATGTCTTATAATGCAACAATATAACAAAATATAACAATATCTTAATAGATATTACATATGTAACTAGAGAGAGGCATCAACAGATTATATAATAATAGCAGGCGACTTCAACACCACACTTACAAGATTGGACAGATGAACCAGCAGAAGATGAACAGGGAAACAATACCCTTAAATGACAAATTAGAACAGATGGGAGTAATACACATTTACCAGACACTTTGTTCAACAAGTGCAGAATTCACATTTTTCTCAAGTGCTCATGACACATTCTCAAGATCAATCATTTGTTGGGAAACTAAACAACTGTCAGCAAATTTACAAGGATAGATACTAATATCTTCTCTTATCACAAAGGCATAAAACTTGAGGTCAACAACAGAAGGAAAGCTGTAGAATTCAAAAATATGAGGAGGCTAAATAACATTCTCTTCAATGTTTTTAACTAAAAGAAAAAATCAAAGGAAAAATGAAAATTAATTGGAGACAAATGTGAATGAAAACACAAGCTTTCCAGAACTTTTGCGTTGTAGCAAAAGCAGTACTAAGAGGGAAATTTATAGCAATTCAGGCCTACTTCAAGAAACAAGATGAAATATTAATATTCTAATGCTATACATAAAGCAACCAAAAAAGAACAATTAAAGGAAAAAATCAATAAAAGGAAAAATAATAAAAATTCAAGCACAAGTAAAAGAAATGTAATTTAAAAGGTAATTCCAAAGATCAACAAAGCCTAAAACTGATGCTTTGTAAAGATAAACAAAACTGAAAAATCTTGGATAGGCTTACTAAGAGACAAAGAGAGAAAACTAATAAGTGGAATCAGAATTGAAAAGAAAAAAGTTACAACAAATAATTCAGAAATACAAAGTATCATAAGTGACTACTATGAACAGTTATACCAATAAATAGACAAACTAGAGGATGTGTGAAAATTCTTAGAATTACATAGCCTGCCAAGACTGAATCAGTAAGAAAGAAAACCTGAACAACCCTATCAACAGAAAGAAAATTGAAGAAATTATCAACCCCACCCCTTAAAAAATCAGGACTTGATGGTTTTATTAGCAAGTTTTACCAAACTTTAAAATAATTAATACCTACTGTTCTTGAATTCTCCCCCAAAATTGAAGAACAGAGAACAATTCCAATCACTTTCAATGAGTTCAACATTACACTGATACCAAAATCAGTCAAGGGCACTACAAAAAAAAGAATATTACAGATCAATATCTCCAATGAACATAGCTGCAAAAATCAGACCAAAATATGAGAACACCAAATTTAACAATACATGAAAAGGATCATCCATCTTGGGATTTATTCCAGGGATACAAGGATGATTCAACATGCACAAATCTATTAATGTAATCATATCAGCAAAAGAAAGAAAAAAAATCATGATAATATCAATAGATACCACAAAAGCATTTAATAAGATTTAGTGCCTATTTATGATAAAATCTCTCAATAAAATAGGGATAAGAGGAACAAATTTCAATACAATAAAGGCCATATATGATAATCCCATAGTCCATACCATGCTCTATGGTGAAAAGCAAAGCATTTTGTCTAATATCTGGAATAAGAGAAGGATACCCACTCTCATCAATTCTATTCAGCATTGTACTGGAGGTCTGAGCAAGAGAAACTAGGCAAGAAAAATAAAGGAGTTCAAAAGGGAAAAGAAGTACAATTGTCACAATTTGCAGACGACATGATAATCTACATTGAAAACCCTAAAGACTACACCAGAAATCTATTGGAATTTGTAAATGAGTACATCAAAGTGTCAGGCTGAAAAATAAGTTTCATTTCATGTTGTCTGCAAACAGTGGAATAAAATATAAGAAATCAAGAAAGTCATTCCATTTACAAGAGAAACAAAAATACTTAAATACTTTGGAATCAACAGTTGTTGGTGAGGATGGGGGGAAAAAGGGAAACCTTTTGCAATGCAATCAATTACATTATTTGTGAATTGTCACCATAATGGAAGCAGCATAGATAACCTTAAAAAAATCAAGAATGGAAATCCCATATCATCTTGTCATCCCATTTCTGGGTATTTACCTGAAAAGCACTAATTCACAAAGATATATGCAGTGCTATGATTTTTGCCACAATATTAATAATAGCCAAGAATTGAAAACAACTCAAGGGCCCACCAACAAATATATATACAAGGGAACAAAACACAGCCCTTAAAAAGATGAATTTCAGATAGTTGGGACAGCATTGCTAGAACTAGAGGGAGCTTATGCTAAATGAACTAAGTCAGAAGAAAAAAGAATAATACTGGATGATTTCACTCACATGTGGAATATAAACATATAAAGCAAACAAACAGACAAAATAAAAACCAATCCTTAGACATTGACAGGAAAGCTGAGGTTACCAAGCGGAAGGAATGGGTATGGGAGCACGTGTTGATGGAGGTTCAATGGACAGTGGGGGAAGACTACTTGTAATTTGGTGATAGGCATGGTGTGTTATGATATAATTGATTGGTAGCAAACCTGCACATCTAAACTTATGTTGCTTTGTAAATCAAAGTTATCTCAATAGAAAAGAAAGAAAAAAGGGCAGAATCCATGATCCAAAATTTCCCCCACCCATGGAACATTAATTAATACATTTATTAAAAATGTAATTTATTAACATATTTACACACATACATCATGCATAATTTAAATATTTTAAAATATCACAAAAGTATATATCTGAAATATATAAGTAGCATTTATTTAGTTTTGTTCAATAATCATTTTAATTACATTGGGAATTTAGAAAAATCAAGTTTAAAGCAAGTTATTTTAGACTCTAAATAATGATACTAGTCATATTTGATACTGATTTATTATTATTTTGTAATGGAAGAAAATTCCACAGGTTTCCTTAAGATACTAATGTTTGAAAAATTTTCATGGTAGAAAAGATCAGACAAACTAAAGAAATGCAAACACATTCATCTTTTCATCAGACAAAAGATATTTTGAGTCATATTTGCTTGCAAGAAAGGGAACCAACATTTTATGCCTCTCCTCAGAATCTGACCTAGCATTTCAGTTGGGTGGAACAAATAAGTGTATTGTGTATCAGTCGTGTACTGGGTAATGGAGATCCAAAAATGAGATAAGTCCTCTTGTCTTCACAAACAGTCTAAAAGCATCATGGTAATGTATCTGGTTAACCCTTAGGGATCTTTTAAGTCAGAACACCTTTTTGATATACTGCAGGCCAAGGTAGATGTTTTTCTCTGTGTGCTCAAATTACTTCTACTACCTATCTCTGTCTCTTCATTCATGGTATTAATTTCTTTCTGCTTATGTTTTCATCTCCTCCTAAGGACTATGAGATCCTAGAGGACACGGGTCGTGTCTCATCTATCTGCATTCCCATCACCTCGAATGGTGCCTGGCACATATTAGGAACTAATAAATGAACATATATTGACTATCCTTTAGGTGAATATATTTCTTCTCATTCTGAGTCAAAAGGAAAAAGAGCTCTGAAAACATTTGATAATTACACTCACCCTCTCAGACTTCCTTTATTGAAGTTTAGAGATACTGGAAGTTTTAACAATTTATTCTGGCTTATCACCTAAGTAGCTTAATCATATTGATAGCTCTTCTCTTCAGAATGGTAGAGTGCAAAATAACATGAGGCTGAAATATGAAAACATAAATAAAATGCAAGTTCTGTTATTTGCTATCTAATAATGATAGACAAACATCACCTTAATCATGTCGGAATATCAGAAGTAAATAAGAATTGTGTCTTCCCATGATTATTCTAAGGATCAAATTTTGCAATGCATGCAATAATCTGTAAAGTTATATGCAAATAGTTGTTACATGGCATATTGATTACCTGTGATGCCCACCAAGAAAAATGCATAGTTTTTTTCCTTGACATAAAAATGTAGTCTTAATTTGATATATGAATACATATGTTGGGAAAACGGTTAGGGTTTTCAATTCTGAAGTATGGTAACATTATTTAATAATTACAAATATTTTCAGTAAGAACATATCACCAAATGAGTAAAGTTTCATAAATTCTCAGGATTTGTGTTAGAGAAATTTTACAACTTTTAAATTTAGCTCTCTTTTGGGTGAATAGAGTTTTAATAGCTCAGTTGACAAAGAATGGTTTTGAGAACATTAATCTTATTTTGAAAATATCAATTGTCTAATTATTATGAATTTTGTATATCTTTTTTCAAGAACTGCGACAAAGAGAAATTCATAGTCAATGCCTTCAGTAAATATACTTTTATGGTAGAAAGAGCAAATACATTTTGCAAAGGAAAATAACCAGATTTAGAGAATTAGACTGACTTGTTGACTTGGAGGCTGAATTAAATAATTTCCCCTCAGACACTTGGCAGAGTGAAAAATCAAGCCCTTCAGCTTCATGACTAAGCCTATTTGCTTTTACCCAGTTCATTTTTTCTTGGGTTCTGAAATGTGAATAAAATTCTTTTGTTACCTGATGAAAATTATAGATGATAAACTTCTTAACTTTAATTCCATAAAAATAGATGTCAAGATTCTATTTGCAGTTTGTGTTGAAAACTTGTATTACTCTCTTCCCTAAGTTGATGATCAACTTAATTAGAAAAGAAGACAAACAAAACCTATTACAGGCCACACTGTACTAAAGGAAAGAAGTGATGGCAAAAGTAGAGGGGTACATAATTTTGTCCAACCTGAGATTTTATTTGCAATGGTATTTAGAGGCTTTACAAAGTAATCAGTTAATTATAGTTAATAATAATGGGTTTCTCAAGAAAGTATTTGCCTCCTTTGGTAAATGCTTATATTTTTCCAGTTATAGGTCAGGTGAGATGTTGGTGCTAGTGAGCAAATTAAGACATCTCCTGCCCTCATGGAGTTTCCCATTTATATGAGGAGATAGATATTAATTAGTTGATGATACTGATGAATGCATAATTGTCCAAATGGAGAAAAATGTTGTGAAATAAAGGGGTGTCATCTCTTAGGTAAATTACAAAGAAAACTGTTTTAGTCCAGGAATGCAAGTAGAGTGGGTGTTCCTGATTAGGGTAACATGCAGCTTAAAAGTTGAAGGAAGGATAAGAACTCATTAACTGAAGGAGCACTACAAACCCAGACTGAAAAGATAGTATGAATAAAGAACCTGTGCTGAGATAATACTGGAGCACTAGGCAAAGACAAGTAATGCCACGTTGCATTCGGCTTTGACATCAGAAAGAAAATGGTATATTCATGTATGTATTCAGTAAATATTTGCAGTACTTGCTATTGCCAGATGCTGAGGATAGAGCAATCAATAAAATAATGTCTGATGCTATTTTCATGTATCCTTGCTTCAGAATGAAAGATGGATTGGAAAGGGCTCAGCATTGATGTCTGGAAAATAGTTTGTAGGCTTTTGCAGCAGTTCCTACAAAACAAGTGTGTCGTTTGGTTTGGGTGGTGATGGTGAAATGGAGAAAAGTGGACAGAGCTATGAGATATTAAGAGATAAAATCAACAAGATTTGGTACTAGATAAGAAACTAGCTTGAGAAAAAGGAGGTATCATTATTACTTCTGTGTTTCTTCCTTTGAAATATTATATTTATTTCATCTTTTCCTGATCTTCCTTACTGTAAATAATGCTGCTATGAACATGGGAGTGCATATATCTCCTTTAATTAGTGTGGTTATGTCTTTAGGATAAATACTCAGAAGGGGGATAATTGGATCATATGAAATTTCCATTCTCAATTTTTTGAGGACTCTCCATATTGCTTCTATAATGTTTGCACCAATTTACACTCCCACCAACAGTGTATAAGAGTTACATTTTTGTGCAAATTTGCCAACACATTTCCACACTATTAGATAATAGCTATTTTCACAAATCTGAGGTGATATGTCATTTGTGTTCTGATTTGAATTTACCTAATAGCAATAGATGAACAGCAATTTATGTGCTTGCTGACCTTCTACCTCTTTTTCAAAAATATATATTTATTAGATTGGTCATTTTTGTTATTTCTCTCCTGTCTTAGGACACCAAACCTGGGTAATTGGGCTTAATATTGTCCACACATCAGTGTCTCAGTTGCCTGAGTCACAAGGGCATATTCTTCTGTATGTCTTCTCTTAAGAAGTATCTACTAAGATCTTCGGACCATTTTTGACTGTATTGTTCTTTATTCGGTTGTTGAGTTTTATGAGTTCCTTATATATTTTGGATAGTAACCTTTTATCAGATACATGTGCAAATACTTCTCCCATTTAGTAGGATGTCGTTTTGTTTTGATGGTAGCTTATTTCACTATGCAGAAGCTTTTTGATTTAATGTAGTCCCATTTGCTCATTTTGAATTTTCTTTCCCTTGACATTAGAGTTGAATTCCTAAAGACATTTCTTAGGCCTATGTGTAGGAATGTTTTACCTATATTTTCTTTTATGTATTTTGTTTCAGTTCTTACATCCAAGTCTTCCATCCATTTTGAACTAATTTTTCTGTACAATGTTAGGTAACAATCTATATTCACTCTTTAGTATGTGACTGTCCAGTTTTCCCAACATCATTTTATGAAAGACTATCCTTACTCCATTGTATACTCTCAGCTCCTATGTTGATAATTAGTTGTCCATATATGTAGGCTTATTTTCAGGTCTCAATACTGCTCCGTTGATTTGCCTGTCTGTTTTATTCCAGTACCATGCTGACTTGATTATATTGCTTTGTAGTATAGTTTGAAGTCAGGGAACATGACATTTCCCATCTTTTTTTTTTTTCCTCAGGATTATTTTTTCTATTTGTGTCTTTTATAGTTGCAAATAGATTCCATGATTTTTGTTTTATTTCTGTGAAGAATTTCATTGGCATTTTAGCAGGCTTGCAGTAAATCTGTATAAATTATAGGTAATATCCTGCCATCTGCATAATTCCCTCTAGATGCATCCATGTTGTTGCAAACGGCAGTATATTACCTAAAAATTATAAAAATTTACCGCAATTCCTGTTAAAACCCCAACGAAGAATTTAAACTAAAAGTTACAAAACTACCTACCCCTTTTCTTGCCTTGGTCTACATAACATATATATATGCATATATATGTATGTGTATCTATCTATATAGAGAGAGAAAGAGACATATAGGTACATATACAAGCTACTATAACAAATACCATAGACTTAAAAATAACCAAAGTTTATTGCTCACAATTCTGGAAACTGGAAGTCCATGATCAAGAATTCAGCATGATGGGGTTCTGGTGAGAACCATCCTCTGGATTCTAGGCTGTCAAGTTCTTGTTGTAACCTCACTTAGTGGGAGAGGCAAGGAACTTTTTCAGACCTCTTTTATAATCCCATTCATGAAGTCTCTTCCCTTCACCTTCCAAAGACCCCACCTCTTAATACCATCACTTTGGGGGTTAGAATTTCAACATATGAATTTTGGGAGGAGGGTGTACACACATTATGAATTCTTCAACTTCAACTTCTATCTTTCATTACAGCAAATTGTTCCCTACCCCTCAGTGGACACAAAAAGATGGAAAATCTGGAAGACATTTAGGCAGCAGTCTCTAGTTTATGTTGAGCTCTGTGTGGAGAGTTTTGTATTAGGCTAGAGAACCACATGGAAGAAGACATATGATCCTTGCCAGAGATACATAAAATCTAATAATAGCAATTGGAAATTTAGAAACAAACTATTTTAATGTATATATATTTACTTTGCTTCATTAATAGTAAGACAGTATTTTACAGCATATTTTAACATCTATGAAATCAGGATATATCTTATAATAAATGACATCTTACAACTGTTATCAGGAAGCATTCATGATGCAGTTGTCATTATCTACAAATGAGAAAGCTTGATTGTTTTTTTTTTAGTGACATGACTGGGCAACTAAAACTCTAACATCTCAGACAACAGATTGTTTAAGGGCAATTTGATAAAGGAATTCAAGTCCTGAATGCCATCTGAAAATATTCTGTGAACATTGTACTGTTAAACAAACTTTATAGAATGTACGTAATGCTTTGCAAGAAAATTATGAAGACAATAGAACAGTATGATTTTTTAAAACTTTGCTCCATGAGTGTGCTACACAGAAGATATTTCTATGGGAAGAAAAATATATGGATATCAGTAACTTTGAGCCAAGAAGTGATTCAAAACAATCAGACTCTATGTATGAAGGTATTTAAGAATGCATTAATCAATTTTTTACTTATGTTCCATGCTTTGTGTATGCACAAATGTAATATATGATTAAAAAAACTATTTCACATAAGTCTAAATTTCACACAAGTTCTTTCAGATACTACCAATAGGAATTCCAGGTATTAAGAATGATTTGTGTCATAGTTTAAATGCTAATATTTTATTCTTCCATAATAAAATGGCATATCTTAGAGTCAATGACATTTTATGTCCAATAAAACACAATATGATAATCTACACAAAGCACCAAACCGGTGGCCATGACAACAAATAGACATTAAGATTCTTTACGATGTTGCCAGAAAACCTAAAGATTAACCCAATTTAGCAAAAATAAGAGGCAACTCAGAACAGACATGTTTACCATTAACTTGAAATTGAGTCTTTTAAAATGAAATGAAACTTTTCAAGAAAATTGCACTAAATAAGGTTTATCAATAGAGATGTTTGTGGAATACTATACTAGATTTTCTTTTATATTGCTGGTACATTTCCAGTCACAAGAGAGTCAAAGAAAGATTTTTGACTGTTGTTATACAAAGAAACTTGTTACTCTAGGACTACTTCTTGATCCAAAATAATTTCTGTTTTCACCTCCTATACTGCTGATTGACATGAATCAACCTTGAAAGTATTCTTTATAAATTGTTTCCAGTATCCTTGCCCAACAAAGAATATTTTATACTTCGAGAACATAGTTCAATAAAATACTTCATGTAATCTAGGTAAATTTAAATTGCAAATTATAATAGGCTCCCGCTGTATACTTGAAGCCAAATTTGACAAATTTAACATTTTGGGCATACACTACTCCTCTATGTTGAAAATTCTAAATGTAAATTGAGATAGCTGAAACCAATAGGAGTTATGAAGGGATAACACTATTTGAACAGTTATACAGCCAGGCTATCTACTAAGAACGTTTCACATATTGTCTCATTTAAATAGCACAGCTTCCCTAGGAAATATATGATTACACTTATTTTGGTTGAGCAAACTTAGCCTTTTGCAGCCTAATTTACATAAAATCACCTTGCAGATAAGTAACAGAGCTGGACTTCCACTGCAAAACAAATTCAGCTTCAGGTCTGGAAACTTAGCTGCTAGGCAGTTCTACACCTCATTTTAAAGCACAGCATCTAGTTTCTTGGTGAATAGCTCTCACTGAATTATTATTTTTAAAATTATGCTTACACTTTTTGGCAAAGGCAACTATTAAAAAAATGCTAACCACGTGACTGCTGTTTCTACGAGTTGCTTATCACTTAATACTCCTAAACAATGTTCCTTGTGAGGAATCGCTCCCTGAGACTGATACCAGGAGGAAAAAAGAAATGTTTCCTTCAGAAAATTTAAAGTATACTATCTCAATATACAAATGAATCTATTTCCTTCTTTATCAGATTGTTCCCTATTATTAGTGAATTACACTTCCCTTACATAGCCCTTCCATATACACTTGGAATAGAGTAAGGAGTAAACAAATAGTAAGTTTTAGAGCTTTCTTCCTACATATTAATAAGCCTGGTCAAAAACTAAGGAGTTACATAGCAAATATGAAACTGATAAGCTTGTGGAACAATGCTTAGGATTATGGTGGTGAAATTACATGGAACTTTCCTAGAATTAGTCTCTTCTAGAATCTTCCCAATTTGCAAGCATCATAGGATGAAAGATTTAGCCCAGCTGCTTCATCTAACATCGTGTACATCTTGGAGAATTTTTATATAGTTCTTGACAAATCAAAACACTTGCAAGAGTTCTGCATCTTTTCCTCACAAATTTTTTCCTTTCTTTTTGTTCAGTTGATATGGATGTTCTTATTGAGCATCTTTTACATGGCAGGCTCTGGCCTATTGCCTGGCGTTATAGAGATGAACCAAACATGTCCCCATCTGGAGAAGTTCACAGTCAGATTGAATGGATAGACACATAAAAATAAAGTTACATTTAGAGGAATACGTACTTAATATTTTATTGTGTTTTCTTTAAAAATTGTGAGTCCTCCAGTTCAAAAGTGAATGCAGTTTCAAAACTTATCACAATAAGCCTAAACTACACTTGATCTGTTTCATTTGGCAGGCACTGAAGCCTCATTCTCTAATATTGAGTACAATGAGGCAAGTAAATACAAATCTCATCTTCTATGCAAAGATGAATAACCTTGGGAAGTGGTTCAGAACATATGACATCATGATCCCTCTTAGGTCCAAACTGACTTCAGCTTACCTTTATCTTCTAATTTTGCAACCATCTCTCTGATTGCCTGAAATGCTGAAGCTTCCTCTTGTACATTAAGATTTCCTCTCTAGCAGTCTTTTTTATTTACAGAAAATGGTTGAAGTTTTCTTGAAAGTAGCTTCATTGGTTGTATAGAAGCTGAGTCTTCAGAAACACAAATCCTGCTGTGACTACGGCAAGAAACAGAGCAGTACTAGCTGAGAAGAAAGTAGGTCTTATTCTGATTTCAACTAGCAGATTATCTTGATTCTTTCTGATAACATCTTATGGAAACTTAAATGTCTGTTTCTGGCACATTATTTTTTGTAAATTTAATTATGTAACTTTGATTTACAAAATAATATAAATTCAATGTGCAGGTTCACCATCCATCAAATATGTATGACAACACAGCCTGACCACCAACAAATTACCAATATCATTCACCAGTGTCTATTGGACCCCAACACCACTTGGCCCCACCCCATTCACTATTAGTAACCTCAGTTCTATTGTCAATGTCCAAGCATTGGCTTTTGTTTTTTATGTTCCTTGTTTTGTTTCTTTATATTTCCCATATTAGTGTGATCATCAAGTATTTGCGTTTGTCCTTCTGACTTATTTCACTTAGCATTATCCCCTCTAGTTCCATCCATGTTGTCACAAATGGCAGGATTTCATCTTTTTTAGGGCTGTGTAGTATTCCATTGTGTATATATAATACATCTTCTGAAAGTGGGCACTTAGGTAGTTTCCAATTCATGGCTACTGTAGATAATGCTGTTATAAACATGGAGTTGCATGTATTTCTGCAAATTAGTGCTTTTGTGTTTTTAGGGGTAAATACCCAGAAGTGGAATGGCAGGATCATATGGGATTTCCGTTCTTAGTTTTTTGAGAAGTCTCCATACTGCTTTCCCTAAACATTGCATCAATTTACACTCTCATCAACAACACATTTTTAATAGATGAGCTCAGTCTAACAAGGTATCATTCTCAGAGAGCTGTACAACGATGTCATGTAAGTGATAATACCAAGGTGTATACCTGGAAAAAACAAAAATTAAAAAATGCAGCACTTAAAATATTTGCAAAGCAGCTTCCAACACCCAAATGCCCTCACCTGCTTCCTTTGTCTTTCTGCAGCAAAATGTATTGGTTCTTCTTAGAAATGAACTATACTTAAACAATGTAAGCCCATGAAACAGCATTAGACATTAGTCGCTTCTACTTCTGCCATCTTGGCATTTCATAGCCCTCATTGCTCTTTTTACTTCTCCCCTTTCATAATGTCTAATTTGCCAATTATGCAGAGCACAACAATGTCCTTGAGAAAGGAAAAACAAACCCAAGAAAACTTTCCTGACATAGTTCCTCATAAGATTCAGCTCTAACACATATTAGTTATTTTCATGAAGACATAGTCAAAATTAGTCTCTTGGGGATGGTTCTAAACGTTGTACACTTTTATTTTTAGGAGGTATTCAACCCCAAATAAAAATGAAGTGTTATCTGGTGTCACTGATTTGCATGCATAACTCAGGAAGCCCTGGAGTGGTCAAGCAGGCCCTGGGGCTGCATGAGTATAGAAATTTCTCAGCCCCAAAGAACTCTGTATGCACTTTTGAGTTTATGGTTTACACACACACACACACACACAAACACACACACATGGACACACACATGCACAATGCTATCCTAGTAGTGGACAGCCAAAGAATATCATCTACTTCAAATTATGCAACCAGGTAGGGAGCAAGGAGAACTGAACTTGAGTCTTCCTTACTACAGTATCTGATGGCATGAACAGCCAAACCCCAAGGGGGTAACCATGTGAAATAAGGGAAGAGGGGAAAAATATTTGGAAGGTACACATCTTATCAGTGGAGTTGACCCATAAGAGAGACCTGAATTGATTCAGGTCACTAGGGAGATATCTGGTGACCAAGGCACTTGATTTTCATAGAAACTAGATTATGTTTGATTAAGTGAAAGTAGTACTGGTGGTATTCGTGACCCATACACAGATTTGGGAGTTTCAGTTTGCTGTGCTCCCTGTTTCAAAAGTCCAGCTTAACTATCATCCCATAAATACATATGCCTATTTCATTTGTATGTCTCCTGACTAAAATAAACTACAGCTTTCCTCAACCCACATTTTTCAGAGCATTATTCCAGTCTTCTGTCACCACTCAGTCCTCTGAGCTTCAATAACCTTAATATCATACTTAAATATTGCATTGTATTATCATTAATACACACACATGCATATAGGTCTTATCGACAAAAACAACATAGGAGCCCCTTGAAGGCAGCAGGAGTCTGGGATAAGTGCATTACATTATGTTTTATTTATCTTTATAACATTTATATTTATAACATTTAACATAGCACATTTCATGTAGTAGATGCTCATAAATGCAAGCTGAAGAGATGTGTAAATGAGCCAGAGTATTATAGATGATTGGCATGCCTATACTTCATATTTAAGCACAGTCAGGACTATCTTAAATCCTTTACCATGTATTACCATTCCTTAATTTTTGTTGTGGAAAATGATCACATCTACCTCATCCTTATACACCAAGATGGCCAGTGTCTGTGGAGTTTGTTATGAATGACTTAATTCCTGGGTTTCTTTTGGACAATGAAGCAGCCATTAATTCCTCCATCTGATTGAGTTAACATTTTGAACATGCATATGCATAGCACTGTGATATACTACAGGATATATACATATATATATATATATATACATATATGTATATATATATATATATATATGTATATATATATATATCCTTCAAGAGTCATGCAACATAGGAGTAGCCGGAGGGATTCATCACTTTGGTACTTAATTACAAACAGCTCTTTTCCAGTTTCTTGCATATAAGAACTATGAATAATATAAATAAAGAGTTACAAGAGGCAAACTGAAATAGGGGAGGAGACCCATCAAGGTAGACTTTACAAAAACAGATGTCACTGGATCCTGGCCTTGGATAAGAGATGTCTGAATAGGGCCAGACCAGGGAGTATCCTAGACCTCTAGGTTGAGTTGCTAGGTGAAGGCCAGACAAGATTTTAATACTCATTGAGTTGAATGGATAAAATCAGCTGAAAAAGTTTGAGACAAATACCCCAGTCTTCTGTTAAATTCCTAGGATTTGGCTGGAACAAACTTGGTTTTGTTAATTGTAACTGGGGGAAATTTTGGCAGGATAATTTCCCTGAAAATCAGGAAGTTACTACCAAAAGTGAGAGATCGTAGATAAACCTTTAGCAACTAGAAAGAAAAATAAGTTGAGACACATATATGCTTGGTAAAGTTTATTAAATATACCAATAGGTACAACTACACATCAATAATTGTTCCTCCAAAATGCATGCTTGACTGAAAATAATAAGGGTGAGGAAGAGTTGTCAGATAGTGTTATATTCTGAATCAGACTCTTTGGACTTCTTGGGTGCATGCTTTGTTTGAACTAATCCAAATACATGGTGAGCAGTTTGCTTGGAAACCAGGAAAGCTTTCCTAACATCAACGGAAGACAGAAAGTCTAAAATAATCCATTTCATAATACATCTCACCTACTATTATAGAATTGATCACCATTTTACTGGATTGTGATTCTATCCTAAATCACTATAATTCCAGTGTTGGATCCAACTGTGGAACATTGTAAGCTCTTAGCTACAGGGACTACGTAAACAGAGGAGGTGGTAAAGGGGCCTAGAGCAGCTGAAGTTAGGAGGAAGCTAACTTTGCTGTAAGGGGGCTTCTGGGTAATTGGTCAGTGGCACAACTCACTGAAAACTGGGGCACTGAAGACCCTGGGGTTCATTCAGAAACTAAGACAGTGTTTTTCAAAGTAGCTTCTCCAGTGTATCCTGTTGTTTTTCAAATGGAAGTTTTCTGAAACTTAGTTTATGAAACTGTTTGTCTATGAATATAAATCTGGAATCTGTATTTATGACAAGCTCTCTGGATGATTTCTATACATACTAATGTCCAGGAACTTGCAATTTAAGAGCTATTCTGTGACAAGAGTATCTAGACTAGTGTTTCTCAAACTTCATCTTGTGTATCAGAATCAACTGGGAGGCTTGCTAAAATACAAATTGCTAGGACTCAGTTTCAAAGGTTCTGATTCAGTAGAGCTGGAAGAGGTCAAGAATTTACATTTCTCAAAAATTTCCAGGTGATATTGATACTATTGGTCTAAGGACCACACTTTGGGAACCACTCAAGAATTTTCTGCAAGTAATTCCAAGTGGTCTTCTTGATTTAGAACAGGGAAGAAGTGCTGAATGTATAGGAAAAAAAGTGAGGGAACATTACTACCAAACAGGTAGGTCCCAAGCAATATAGATCCAGAGAAGCACTGCAGATACAAGGAAACTTTAGTGCATGAGAAGCACAATTCACCAGAGCTAAGACAAGGAAACAACATAAATCCCATTAATAGATGATGGGTAAAGAAGTTATGGCACATATTCTCAGTGGAATTCTATGACGCTATTTCAAAAAATGAAATTGTGCCCTTTGCTACAATCTGGATGGAACTGGAGGGAATCAAGGCAAATGAAATAACTCAGAAAGAAAATACAGTATGGTTTCACTCATATGTGAAGTATAATGAAATGAAACAAATTAACATACAATTTCCAATGAAAATGACAGAACTCAGAACTGGTTATGGGGAGAAGGGGGATGAAGCAAAAAGTTGGCTCTGGGATCCAGGTAGTAGGTGTGGTGTGAAATATAGACTGAGATGCAATTTCAATATCCTAAATGTAATTTAGCATTGTGAACAAAGAAACAACAAATATTACTATTAATAAAAAAGAAAAGAAAACCAAGGTGAAACTTCTCTGAACCTGGTTCTCTGGAGTCAGAGTCACAGAGCAAGGAAGAAATGGGGTCATGTCAAGCAGGTTGACAGGGACACAGCCATGGCTCCTCCATTGAGTCAAAGGGACAAATTACCAGAAGTGTAATTTTAAAATTCCCAGTATGAAACAACAGAAAACAATAGTGTTAATTTGAACACTCAACCACAGACAATGCCAAATGAGGGGATTTTTATAATCAGGAAATAGGAAAGAGATGAAGCAACCAGAATAACAGCAATAGATAAAATGTGGGACTCTGATTGAAAGGTCCAGGATTCCAGCTACAGCATGGGCAAGGTTGGTGTGTTTTTGGGTTTGTTTTTTTTTTGTTGTTGTTGTTGTTGTTGTTTTACCTGACCCTAGGTCTTGAACTTAGGTCCTTGGGCTTTACCTGGTCTTCATTTTAGCCATCTGAGTTGACTGAAAGAAAAGGGTGAACCATCTTGCCTAAGTCTTAATATAGTGTAGCTGAGTTCAGGAACTAACTTAGAAAGGGCCAAAGGGGAAAGGGTTAACTTAAGGAGCACATCTTATGTCCAACAGACTGAAGTATAATTAAATATGTGGCCTAGTTCTCCACGTTTGGACTAGGACTGAACACCACAGACCCTCGATGCTCACAAAGCAGAGTGGAGGCAGAGAGACAAGGAAGAAAAGGCATTAAGGAGGGCATTCATTTGTGCCCACTAGGAGTTTACAAATTATGTCTAATCCAGTTTTTTCTGTGCACTATCTTACTAGCTTATTTAATTACACCAGTAATGTATAAATATGTTCTTATAAACATTTCACACAATAAAAATGCATCTAAGAAAATATTAAAATTTCCTTTTTACTTGCTCATTCTCAACCAGGTTTGTATGCAAATATTTAGATGTACTTATTACTGCTTATGTTTTTTTCTATCCCTCACAAAAATAGAATCATATTCAATATATTGATCTGCAACTTTGAGTGTTTCTTTGTTCGCTGGTTTTGCATTTAATATGAGTAAATCATACACCTGTTTCCATATCAGCCCAAATATTTTCTCTTATTTTTCTTAATAGCTACATAGTATTCTATGAGTGTGCCTTTATTTAACCTCTCTTCTCTTAATGGAAACTTAGGCACTGCAATCTTTTCTCTATTATAAAGACATATGATGCTGTTTACCTTTGAAAGCCTGTTGGAATATTTCTTTGGAAACATTGTGAAAATAGGGTTGCTGAGTCAAAAGGCACATGCATGTGCTAGATATTTTTAAAAAGTTATTTTCTTTGTTTATTGCTGTTTCATTTATTTAGTTACTATCTAAGCTTCAGGTGAATATTTTTTTTCTCCCTGCTGATCTAATCACCATCCTTTGGCATCTATTCTTTTCCATAGGAGACTGACCCATATAGAATATAACTGTAACATGGTCTCCCTTGCCTCTGGATTCTAGTTGAGTTTTGTTACTGGGATGTGCTTACAAGAAATTGGAAGACGGGAGGAAAAATGAGTTTGAGGTACTTGTTTGTCCCAGCCCCCTCCCTGCCAGAACATCACACAACTAAAGGCCGTAGCTCTTAATGGAGTGTTCTCTGTACATCTCCAAGTTGTTAACCATTCCTTCCTCTTCCCCTTTAGTCCTAGAGTGGTAATGGTTCTCTGCTCTAACCAGCCTCAGGTACTGTACCATACCTTGTTGATTTCCCTAAACCTTATAAAATGTTCTCAAACTCAGTTTGAAAGTGCCATCTGTTTTGTTCTAGGACTGTAATAAATGTCATGCATTTTAAATTTTGATACATATGACCTTCTCTATCAAAAGATTGTAATTATTTTTTCTCCTACAGACAGTACATCAGAATGCCCAGTTAACCACGTGGTGCATAGGAAGGAGACAGTAGTGTTATAAACAAGAGCCGAACAAAAGGCTTGAAAGTTCATGATTTTCCAGTCATGATATATAAAAGGTCACAAGAATTCAGGAGGAAACCTAGTAAAGATTTCTATCCCCCTGTGCTATTAAAGAAAAATTCTTGAGCTGATCAAGGACCGTCAGAAAAGCTCTCTGTCTGACTTTTGCTTTCAGTCAAAGATTCCTTCTTTAAACTCCAGCGCACCATTCCTATGACTATCGGCAGGCTCAGCCAATAAGTGTTAAGTAGTGTTATTACTGAGCTGAGCCAAAAGGAGCATCTTTCTTGGCACCAGTTGCCAGTTTCATGTCTTAGCTTAATCACAAATTCCACAGAAATCTCAAGGAAGACTGAATAAACAACATAACCAGCAGTACCTGTTTTAGAGAATATTCCTCAGAGAATCCTGGAAATAGAGCAAATTGTGATGGGCTCACAAACTGTCAAGTATCAAAACTCTTTGTAGTACTTGGCCTTTCTCCCACCATGCTTCCTAATTCTACCTCCCACTTTCAGTTTCCCCAAGTGGTTTGTCTCAAAATGAGTAAGTCTTCATAGCCAGTAATTATGAATAAGACTAGAGGTTATAACACAATTCAGGAGGAAAAAGACTCTAAGATCTTATTGGGACTGCAGAAGGTATTTTTCTCAACCATGGTAAAAAAATCAATGACACAGAGAACTCTCTTGGATTTCTTGTGTGTGTAGCCATTTCTTCTGACAGCTTTATAGCTGAGGCTCTTCCCTTAGACCCCTCGTTAATGCAGAATTATTTCTAATTCTCTGCTTAACTGGAGTCTAAAGTACAGAATCTATTCATCTTACACTCTCTGTTCAGCTTGCAGATTCTGATTTTTATTCATTATATCCTTACTGTTAGAACATGATAAACTTTTTTCCAGTCAATTACAATTGACTACTGTCTATTCCTATGTATATGCTAATATTACATGAAGAATTTTGAATCAGCCTTACCAGAAAAAAAATCTTCTTTTATAAGGATTCTTAATTGAGGTATTGCCTTATACACTTTTTCCTGGATTTAAAAGGCTATGAGAGGAAGGTAGTGTCTAGCCTTCAGTTTCCAGGAAAAAGACATAGTCAGTTAGCTATTGAAATAGCTGCTTCAGCCCTATGCCTTCTTTGTGGTGGGAACAGTGATAGATCAAGCAGAATGGTTTGTTTACCTAAGGTAAAATGGCAGATCTTATCACAAAAATGCAATGGTCTGAGTTTCATTTATAAAGGTGACACTATTGACCTACCACATGTGCCTTGAATTGTCTTTTTTCCCAAATTGAACTGAAGCATCCATAGTCTCCTTATGGACAAAAGCCAGCAAGATGGATAATTAGAGCCACAGCAGCTATGAAAAAAATCCATTCCATTAGACCTCATAGCTAACAAATTGCTACCCTACACTATTCTCATAATAATTGCTAACGTTTATTGTGTTCCAATGATGTACAAGGCACTAGGCTACGTACTTTGTAAACTTGGAGTCCTTAAATTCTCACATAAATCTAAGAGGTAAGACTATCAACATCCACATTTTACTGAGGCATACTAATGAGATTAGTGACTTGCCCAAAATCACATACCTAATAGATGGCAGAGTTAGAACTGGAATCACAATGCCTTCAGTCAGGTTGATCAGAAGCTTACCTGAGATGAGCTTCAAGAGCAAGTTATTTATTAAGTTACAGTACAAAGAGAAACTAGTACAAGAATGGGGGAGCAGTATATATTACTTCCCCATTGCTCCATAAAAAGCACCACAAAATTTAATGACTTAAAATAACAACAAACATTTATTATCTTACACATGTTCTGAGGGGCAGGAATTTAGGAGTAACTAAGCTGAGTGGTTTTGTCTCATGAGATTGCAGTCAAGTTGTCAGTAACCAAGAGAGTAGTCATCTCAAGATTTTCCTGGAGCTGGATGATCAACTTCCAAGATGGCTTGCCCATATGAATGACCAGTTTGTGCTGGCTATTGGTACATGGACCTTTTCAAAGAGTTGTTTGAATGTCTTTCTTATGTGATAAATGGCTTTCCACAGAAAAGTCTACCTAGATTCCATAAGGTGGATGTCACAATACTTGCTTTGGAAGTGACACAGCATTGTTTACACAGTATTTACGTGCAGGCAAACCTGAATCAGTGTGGCAGAGTATTATACAAGGACATGAATATGAGATGAGGGTTATCAGGGGCCATTTTTAAAGGTGTCTATAATACAGGATAAAAAGGGATAAAAGTCAATCAAGCATAAGAATAAGGAAAAATTCCAGCCTCAGTCTCATTCTATACTGATCTCTGGACCATGAATTATACCTCAAAGTTTGTTCTACCTGAAGAATAGGGATCTGGGCTTTCATAGCCCCACAAAAGGAAGGCATTGGCATGACATATGAATTCCCAGGCATTTCTGACTCTTTCTACAAAGGAAACCACTCCAGCAATGCAAAAGATATTACTGGGGAGTTCACATATGCTGATTATTAAAACACACAGAAGTTGAGGGATAGACTTAGAGAATCAATAAATGGAATGTATAGAATCTAGGCGATTCCCTAACAATGTCGTATTTCAGGTGTCCTACTCTAAAATTTTCACTCATAGTTTCTGTCTTGCAACATTTGGCTTTTGATTTTGTCAAAATCCTCTGCCTTGTGATTGTAACCCCACTTTTTACAAACGTCTCTAGAGATAAAAATGACTTTCTTGATGTCCCAATTGACAGAACAGTGACAGCCAACACTCCATCTTAGTTGTCTAGTTTTTTAGAAATATCTATTCTTTCAGAGCCTGAGTTGAACTTCTGTGAAATAGTTCAGTAGACAAAATTTGCTCTTGGCAAAGTTTGTTCTACCTTTCTTCTTTCCTTTGGGCCCCTCATTCTGATTTCCTACCAATTATTTATTCTATGTCCACTTCTAGCTCTGAACAAATTTCCAACTAATCTCAACCTCTTACTTTCCAGGTTGAATAATGCTTTAATATACATCCTCTTCCAAGGATAATTACTTTCAAAATAGGAACTTTCAAATACATAAAAGTAGATACTGCAGCAATTTTAGAAGTTAGTTAGAATATCATCTCCATTAGGTATGCCCTGGTATAGTAGTGCAATGCACATACATTTCAAGGGCATGGATTTGTGTCCTGGGGCTGAGACTTGGAGGCAACCAAGATTAACAAATAAAACAAAGGACTTCTTCCTCCTCTCTCATCCTGCCTGCCTGCCTCTGCTCACCTTCATTCCTACCTGCACCTTTCCTTTTAGAATTGAATATATCTGTTAGAAAAACAGCACTAACATGTCCCAGTCTGAGCTCACCAAACTGATAAACCATCTCTAACGTTTTAGTGTACACACGCACACACACACACACAGAGTCAAGGAATGAAATTAAGTCATTCAATGACTGAAAGTAGGAGAAATAATTTAAGGAAACCCAACACTCGAACCCTCAAAATGCAGAGTTAAATAGAATTCACCAAAATCAGGCATTTATTTCCTGTGCTTATTTTTTGTATTTCTTTCTTTAATGTTTGTGGGAGGGACATAAAAATATCTCACAATAACTTGGTTTTGTGAAGGGAAATTTAGATTCATTAAAAGCAAGTCGCTCATTCATTCACACAGTTCAAAATAACATTGAAGAATATTTTGGTATATACTTTTCTCATGCTTACTTCAGTAGCTCCAGTTCTCTTTCATATCTCACAGCACCTTGTTATATTTGGTAAGCTTTTTAATATGGTGTGGGGTATACCTACAGCAGTCTCACAATAATGCTGCCAAGTTGTCTCCAGAGTTACTCTGAAATCAATTTAATTCAAATTGAAATAATAATTAATGCTAAAGTTTGTTTGCTGTTTTCAGCAAGCTGGCGTCTGTTTCTATGGAAACAGGCTCTTGCACCCTACAGTAAAGAACATCAGAGATGGCTTATCAATTTGGTGAGCTCAGAGACTGGAACTTGCCAGCACTGAATTTCTCTAACACCAATAGATAAGAATCTCAAATAATTTCTGGAATTAAGGGTGTTTTTTCGCACAAGAAATGAAATGTAATACCAAACATTAGTTATTGGAGGTAAAGAGTATTATCTAAGGAGGGCTGATCCCAGCATTTAACTGCAGCATCCATCTGCAGGTAATTGCCCGACGTTTCCTTCCATATTTTTGTTTTAAGTTGATTTGAGGTATAAGTGCTACCTAGTCGAATTTTCACCAGTCAGGAGACAACATGTTTCCAGAATTTCAAAATAATTTTAAAAGCCTTATCAAACTGTAGTAATCTAATAATTCCAAATATGCTGCATTTTCTGTACTTGTCACTTAAGCAGATCCAGTCCATTTAATTCAATGTCCTTATTCAGTGATCTAAAATTTAGGCCAAGAATTTTCAAAATGAGTAAGAATTCCCTGGTTATTTTATTTAAAATTCAGATTTTCAGGCTTTCCTTCCAGGCAGTCTGATTGAGTGGAGTCCAGCAACATAAATTTTAACAACCTCTGTTCACCTACCTGAAGGTGATTTTTATCTCAACAGTACTCAGACAATAATTGGAAAAACACTGCCACAGGCAATTTTGCTAGGAATTGAATATGCAAAAATAAAGGCAAATAATTATTGATAAATTAATTAATAAATAAAATCTGTGTGTTCAGAAAGGTAACTATATACCACGTGAAGAAAAAACATACCAAAAATTCGTAGTTCTAAAATGCCTGGCATTCTAGAGACATCCAGGACTGCCAAATTAAAAGGATACCCCATCATTGCTTCTATTTCTATACTCAAAATTGAATCACAACTTTGTTAGTATATGAGACTAACAGTATGAATAAGTGGAAAAGTTGAGACATATGTTTCTGGGAATTAAGTCTCGATTCAAGTAATACAGACTAAAGTTTTAGTAGACTTTTTGAATATTATTTCTTCATTCTCATTATGTCCTTAAGGAAATTTCCAGAGTGTGTGTGGAGTTTTCACCAGTTTGTCTAGGGAGCAGGATTATGGAGCTACTAAGATTCTCATGCCGGAAATACAATTCCTTAGGAAGCTTGTTAAAGTACAGGTAGTATAAAAATCATGTTCCCATTACATTACAGTATTACCTGAAATTAATCATACAACAAAAACAAAAGGGCTCTTCCATTGAAAGTACAAAAACCCTCTTTTAAGCAAATCTTGGATAATATGAGAGATACATCAGTATTTCAACATTACTAGAATATAATGACAAGAAAAATTACATATTATAATGTAGGAGATACAATTAAAACATTAAAAGGAAAACTCAGGCTAAAATGTTTAATAATAAAATAAAAATTATAAAATTAACAGTCAATTCAAACAGAAAGAAAACAGAAATTAGAAAATGAAAAGGAAAGTAAATAAAATATATCAGAAAGAAGGATATTATAAATATAAACCAGATAAAAATGTTAAAACTGACAAAATGAACAGAATTAATACAACAAAATATAAAATAAAAATATGAGGTTTAACCTAATCAAGAGAAACAAGGAGAAAGCACAAATACATAAAATATGTGATGACAATCAAGCAGTAACCATGGAAACCAATAAAATTATGAAGTGTCTTAAGAGATCACTTTGCATATCTTTATGAAAATAAATACATTTGAAGTTACATGAAATGGGTAATTTTCTGAGAAAATTTAATTCATTAAAATTGTTGCCAGTAGAGACAAAGTTTAAAAAGATTAATTTTAATAGAAATAATAGAGTAACTGATACTATCTCACCAATGAAAACATCCCAGATAAAATATTAGAACCTAGGATCTAACAGAATATTAAATACATATTTATAATATAGGTTTATTTTAATATACTATAATTTTATTTTATATATACATATCATATTGTACAGAAATATATATTTATATAAGAAAAGTGGATACATGTGTATATACATACACAGAATATTATATATAGAAAGGTTGGAATAACCTTTCAATATTTCAATACAGATTGTATAAATAAATCATGTTACATCACAAAAAGACTTCTTCACTACTTTAGAAAATAGATCTTGGCTCACCCTGGTGAAGTAACAGTTTAGGCAGTTTCCTTATGCCAAAAGTGCAGGTCACATATCCCAGGAACCAGGTTCAAGACATAGGGTCTGGGTGAAAACCTGAATGAACAACTAAAATAAAATAAAGTGCTTCTTCTCTCTTCCTGCCTGTCAATGTCTCTGCTTTCTTTCATTCCTGCCTGTACCTTTCTTTAAAACAGAAAAACAAAATAGATCTATAAAAGTGGAAGTAGAATAACCTCCAGGTTATTCTATTAAAAGAAAAATGCAGAATGTATAACAGTGTGTATGTATATAAATATATATATATATATTAGATTGCCATGTGGATAACACATAGAAAGGGAAAAAACACACAGAAACAAAAACTTTGGAAATAAACACTGGAAAGATAAACCAGGAAATTAAAACAGACAGATTTCTCTGAGTACCTTTTTCTGTATGTTTTTTAATTGTTTTGTTTATTCTTTAGTTTACATTGCTACATGATTTTTAGGATATTGAATTAGCACCTCATCCACTACCAGAGTTCCAGCGCCTTCTACCAGCATCATGTTAACTCCTTCATTTCCTTGTTCCCTCCCCAATTTTTTGCACTGGCTAAATTCTGCAGCAGGATTAAATCCAGTTCATTTTAGTTGTAATGACTAAATAATACTTCCCAATTCTCTTCCTTCTCTGTCTCATTTCCCTATATTCTACCAGTTTGGAATCACCGCTCAAATAAACTACCTACACCTGAGTCCTGTCTCAGGAAATGTTTCTGGGAAAACCCATACTAAGATAGTCTAAAATAATATTCAAAAATAAGAAAAAAAGGAGGAAATTAACTTATTTGCCATTAATCGAGTCTATTTACTCTAAAAATGCTAATTAAAGGAAAAGAATGACATAATCACCATAGATGAGGAACTGATGTTCATTCCTAGTTGATCACTGATATGTTCTTTGCAACAGAACGGCAACTAATAAATGTAGAATAGTCAACAAATTAAACAATTATTCTATAACCACAAATGATTTTGATTCAGGCATAAAAGGATGATGGGATAAAGGAAAACTCAATTTTATATAGATGTTAAATGAAAACATGAAGAAAAACTCTGAGAAATACAGATTATGAAATATGCCACTAGTCACCTGTCTTGGTCACTTAAAAAGTTCAATATTGATGTGCTTTAGTGGAGCAATGGCTAGGTCAACTGCCTCCAAAGAAACAAACCTTACACCCCTGGATTCAAGTCCTGGGCCCAGGGGAGGCAACCATTGTGCACGACTAGATAAAAATAAAAGATACATTTTTTTAAAAAAGATCAATATTATCATAATAAACTACAGGGATGACTGTTCTAAAATAATAAAGTTTAAAAAAGCCACACCAAACATAATGAGTGAAACTTGATTGGATCTTGTTTAGAAAAAAATTGTAAGAAGCCATTGGGGAAAATTTTATTTTTATATGGAGAGTATATTACATGAGGTAAGGGATTTGATAATTTTCCTACCTGCAATAATGCTATGAAGGTTTTGCAACAGAACACCAAGTCTTAGAAGATGTACATGGAAGTATCATAGTGATACCTGCAATTTAGGTTCAAATATTTCATGTGTGTGTGTGTGTGTAGGGACAAAAGTGGTAACAGAAAAGAGAGAATAGCAAGGCAAAATATGAACAATTGTTGGAACTCATACCAGATATATAGGTGTTCATTGTACATTTCTTTCAACTTTGTATATGTTTGGAAAATATATTCATTATACAATTTGAAAAGAAAGAGAAAAAAATGAGGTAAACATAGCAAAATACCAATAATTTAATAACAGATGGTGGGTACTTGCTTGTTTTTTATGTCACATTCTATATTTCTCTTTATGGTTGGAATGTTTTATAATGTAAGGTAATAAATACATAGAACAAAATAAAGCAATGAAGAAATGAATCAAAGAAAGATGAAATAGCATTTTAGGCTGAAAGAATCAACATATAAGAGCATGTCTACTTCATTTACTATGGCTGCATGGTTATTGGGAATCTGTTCAGAGGAATCGACCGTAAGGTAATATTGGTCTGCAGGGTGACCATATAGACCTGGGAAGATAGATAAAAGGGGTCAGAATTTAAGGTTAGGAGACTCATACTCCAAAAAGCCTTTCAACTAACAAGAAACATACATCAGAGAGGGGTAAATGAGAATAAAGAGAAATCAGGAGTCTTTGGCAACAGATAAGGTGAGTGGTGACTCATTGCCTGGGCCAATGGCATTATAGAAGGTTCTGAAAAATGAGAAAATTATTTTCAAGAATTTCCCATCTAACACATTATATAGCTCATAATATTTTCTAATTACAGGAACCTAGAGAAACTGGATCAACACTAATGAGTACCTCATTAGAAAGTGAATGCTTTCTAAATTCAAAAAGATGACCAAACAACTTTATAACAAATGTATATTTATAGAACCTGTTGAGAGATATTTTTCTGATAAGGAGAATTTAAGCCAAGATGAGATATTTTCAGTTGTCTCGGTTTATTTATTGAGGCTTTTCTTTTCCAAAATCAAGTAATTCTAATAAATATTATCAAAATGGAAGGAATTCTTCTAAATCTACACCATGATTACATTCTCTTAGATTTTAGTCACTTTCTGTCAGCTGATAATTATGCATCTGTCCCTTAACTTATCATTTTAGCACTTCTTAGGCCAAGGGGGAAAAAGAAGGTTGAAATAAAGAGTTGTGTGAAATAAAGACCTTTGTGTGAATTAGAAGAAGATTCTTCTTCCTAGATAATTTTTTTTAAAGAGAGAAAGAAAGAGAAAGGAGAAAGAAGCATTTTTCAAGGAAGAAAGAGAGAGAAATTGCTGATAATTTCTTAATAAATGAGTACATATAAAGCAGGCAGATATTAAGATCGCTCATGATCCCCACCTACTAGAGTTATATCTTTGTAATGGTTCCTTCTGCTTGAGCATGGGCAGGGTCTGTGACTCAGCTCTAATCAATAGAATATGGCAAAGGTAATGGGATGTCACTCCTTTCATTGTGTTACATTGTGTAAGACTCTATCCTGTTAGGAAACTCAGTATCTTTCTCTCGTTGGCTTTGGAGAAGCAAGCTGCCATGTGGTGAGATAGCATTTGAAGAGAGCCACATGGCAAGGAGCTGTGGGAAGGCTCTTGAATCTAAAAGTGATCTCCAGCCAATAGCCAGCATGAAGCTGGAACACTTAGTCATACAGTCACAAGCAAATGAGTCCTGCCAATGACCACAAGAGCTTGATAACAGATCCATTGCCAGTTGAGCCTCTAGATGAGAACACGGCTCTGAACAACACCTGGATTGTAGCCTGGCAGAGAACCCAGGTAAACCATGTCCAGACTACTGAATCACAGAAACTGAGATAATAAATGGTGTTATTGTAAGTCACTAAGTTTGTAGTCATGTGTTATTCAGCAACAGAAAACTAATATATACATTAATACATAATTTCATCAAACATGCACAGCAACCAGTTGTTGAGACCCTCCAGCCACATTACATGACCTAAGTGATTGTGTCTGTCTCAAAGCTCTCTCTGCCTCTCATAAAAATACATGTGATCACATTTAGGGTCCTCCAGGATAATCCAAGATATACTCCATGCCTCAAAATCCTTAATTGCATTTTTTGCCATATAAAGTAATTTTCACAGGTTTTGGAGATTAGGAAATAAACATCTTAGGGTACTCATTTTCTTTTTGCTACCACACTGACCCAGAAGTGGCCTATACATAAAGGACAGGGAGGAACTAAACAGACAAGGAAGCAAGAAAACAATAGCTTTAAGGTTAAAGCAGTAACATCCAGTGATTTTATAAGTTAAAATATTTTGTAAGTTATTGGCTAGAACACATGCATCCCACTGATAATGAAATGAAGCCTGATCAGATGCACCTCATTTGATACTGAAGATCTTTCCAGAGCTTGAGGGCAGTGACTGCTCGTACACAGACACATACTTGCCTTCACATTCCTGAACACTTACCCCCTGCCCAAAACGTAACTCACAATGAGTGCATTTAGTCCATCCCAAGATGAGGTGACTGTGAGAAGTTCAGAGTAAGAGTGACTGCTGGAATTCAATGCTCAAAGTACAATCAGGAGGAGGCGTGGCCATTTACACACATGTGTGTCTAAGTAAATATAAAAGCGCAGGATTGACTGAGGTGTGCAAGGTCACATGGGCAATGAAGATTTATGTAATAAAGTGCTCTTTCTTGCTACTCCAGGACTCAGCCAAGAGGCATAGAATGGCTACATTCACCTATAGTACTTTCACATAAATTAATTCTGCATATGTCCACAACATGAATGGTGCCTTTTAGATATAGTAACCGTGTACAGTGCACAGTCTGAACATCTGTACACAGTGGCTGGAGGCAAGAAGATGTAATGAGGAGCAGTGCACAATTCAGAATCCTGAAATCACATTGAAAAGCCAAATCTCAAAAAAATTGGATTCAATTGGTTGCCTCAACTGAAACAAACATCTAAAAATAATAGCCTCGATACATGAATACCAATTCTATTTTAAAGTATTCATAATTACTAGTAATACTCAGCATATGGCTAAGTTCACATATTTTCAATGGTGTGTTCAATGGCTTCATTTCCTACCAAGGAGCTCGATCACAATTTATGTGTTTGTAACAAGTATGATGAATTCACATGTTAGCACTTCAGTACATTGAAGACCTTTCCATATCTATTTTTAACTAGTATAAGTCAATCGAACACTTTGGCTAATTTTAAGAAGTGCCCTGTTGTTTTAATATTGCATATAAACAACTCAATAGCAGCCTAATCAGTGGAAAGAACTTGTCATGGTTAGTTGTGACCAGTAAAGACATTCTAAGTCCTAAAAAGGAGACAACATTAATGCCATCGATGGAAGCATCTTAAATTCACTTAGGAACCTATAAATATACTCCCAAGAATAGTCATGATATCTTCGACAAGTTAGTTTTTATACTTTTCACAAATGCACCGATTATCTTAATGACCCATTACTTCTTATTTTCCTCCCAGTAGATATCTAAGAATAATGGAGACAGCTTCCTGTCTTTTGGGGAATATCTTTTTTGATATAATCAAAGTTACAGCAACCTCTGTGTAGATTACATCTATTGCTTCCTTCATATCTGCATGGCCTGTCAATCCATCATGCAAAGGCCCTCATTGATTCTAGTTAGATCATTCCTGCTGCTTGAACTCATCTGGTAATTGCAAATTTGAAAATGAAATTATTTTCTTATCATTCCAATCATCAGAGCTAAGTTTACTCATCCATTAGCATCAGGTTTAGGCACTTTCAAGTATGTGCAGTAGCCATATGCATGTCATTTTCTTTAAGAGTAGGTGAATCACAATACTGATCAGTAAATTTCCAGGTATCCAAACATATGGGAATTACCCTGTTGATTTCATTCTAATTAAAACAACCCCAGAGAAATTGTCTTTTTTTCAGTATACTCCATCTTGTTCTCAACCATATTAAAACCAAAGCAAGATATTCCAGCAATGTTGACCTGGATAAGGTACAAGTATGGATTTTCACTAAGTCTCACAAAGCCCTATCTGACTAGAGAGAGGCTGATCTAAAAATGTCTCCTCCTCTCAGAAGTCAGTTCGGATTGCTGTTAATCATGTTTTCATAGTTTTCTTTGTTTACTTGCGTAGAGCTAGCTTCCAGAGATATGAGGTAATGTAAAGATACGCCAAAATGAGAATGAAATAGCCTTAGCCACACCCTTACCAATATAAAGTACAGCTAAACAAATTCATAGAGTTCAATTATTTTTATTCTCCTCTGTTTCTTAGCTTATTGTATAGTCAAGGATCTCCAGTCCAATAACAGAAGGAGTGATGGCAGGCATTTTTTTTTAATTCTCAGTGACAAAGTAAAAGCTTTCAGCATTTCTATCATTAAGTATAGCAGCTCCTTGAATAAATTCATTTTGACCATCTCGTTTTCTTACATTAATGAGGAAAAAGAAACATTCTCAGAGAGCCTACTACTTGTGTAGACTTTATGCATTCTACTCACATCTGCATGTTTTTTCTCCAGGTTCTCTGGTTTTCTTCCATATCCCAAAATCTTCATACCACATTCATTGGCATACCTAAGCTTTCCCATTCTGCATGAGTGTGGATGTGTGCGTGTCCTGCAAAAGAAGAACATCTTGTCTAAGGTGGGTTCCAGTCTTGTGCCCTGAATTGTAGGGACATGCTTGGGCCACCCATGATTAGGAACCAGAATAAATGGTTTGGAAAATAAACGCGTGGATTAATACAAGTGATTGTTGGATATTAAAAGTGGTTTGGGTCTTTATTTAGAAGTTTGGTGATATTTTCTGTGACCAGAAATATGCTGTAAGAACTTAACTCTTGTTTATATTAATTAACCTATTCAAAAATTGGTTTAGTTATACGCTGTTTCACTGAAGTCACAGTATCCAAGAACCTATCGACATTTGTTGAGTAATTATTTTTTGTTGTAGGTTTTTTATGTAGAAAATGTTGTCAGTTTAATAAAGGTCCCTTTATTATCAGTTTGCCTAGAGAAGCGTTTTTCTCCATAGATGGATATATAATGTGATCAAATATTTTTAGCATGTATGGAAATGATAATATAATGTTTGTCCTTAATTTGTTATTGTGATGAATTACACTGCTTAATTTTCTATTATTAAGTCAACCTTTCCTTTTTGCAGAAATAACCAGTTTGACTGAGATTTATTGTATGTTTATGTATTTGATATTAGATCATTTAGATATGGCACATATGTTCTTTAAATACTTTTTTGTGAAAGATACATACAAGAAAGAAGGCATGTAGGCAGTCAGGCAGGAAGAGAGAGGAGGAAGAAGCATTTTCTTTAATTTTTATTTAGTTGTTCATATTGGTTGTTACCATGGACCCGGGAGGTGAACCTCAGTCCTTGTGATATACATGAATTACACTTGTCTAGGGGCAGTCAAACAAACTGCTACTCCACCAGGGCATGCTTGTATGTATGTTCTTGAGAAATGTTGACCTGAAGTATTATTCTTAAATCCTTGTTAGAGTTTTAGTATCTATAAGTGTGGTGGTCTCAAAAATTAGCAGAGAATGTTCCATTTTTTTCTGTATTTTAGATGTTTTTGACAAATTGGCATTCTATATTATTAAATGTTTGATAGAATTTACTATTAAAGTTATAGGCAAATTTTATTTGTAGAAAAATGCATAAATTCCATTAAAATGTTCTATTCTTTAGATTTTGAATTTATTCTTATTTCAGGCTTATAAAGTTACAATCTACAAATTTGTGTAGTTTAAATTTTTTCATGTATTGGAATAAAGTTGTACATAATAGCTTCTTATATATTTTCATATCTGTAGGACAGATAGTGATGCTTTATCGCTTTTTATCAATTTCATTTTCTGATCCAAAGGACCAACTTTCATCCTTGCTGATTCTATTTTAATTTTTTTATTACATTAATTTCTGAGTTCTGTTATTTTCTCCTACTTTTCCTTAATTTAATTTGGCTTTCTGTCTATAAAATCTTGAAATTTGATGCTTAGTTCATTGATATGCAGTCTTCCTATTACAATACATGGGTTTAAAACCTCCAGCCTCTGGCACATCCTGAAGGAGTAAGTCACACAGCCCTGGATATGAGTCCTGGGCCCCAGGAAGCAACCAGTGTGAACAACTAAATAAAAATAAAGATGCTTCTTCCTCCTCCTTCTTCTTGCCTACTTGCCTTCATGCCTGCTTGTATGTTTTTTTTTAAAAAAAACAAAAAACAAAAAAGCAATCCTCCAGCTTCCAGCAAGGCCAGCAAGAAACTGAAGTCCTCAGTCTGACAATCAGAAAGGAAGTGAACTCCATCAACAATCACATAAACTTGGAAACAGTTTTTTCTCCTGTAGAGCCTCAAATGAGAATCCAATTCTGGCTGACACCTTCATTGCAATCTTTCAGAGGACCCAGCTAATCTATGAGACATCTGTTATTTTAAGATTTTAAATTTGTGGTAATATGTTTATGTAGCAATAGACAACTAGATGTGTCACCTTTGTTGCTAATGGAAATCATCACTGTAGAATTCTAGGATGGTGATTGTTTTCTTTTTAAGTATGCCATTCCAAGTTATTTGGATTTATTTCCTTATGCATCTGGTTAATTTTCCTTTGCCAGATTTTGTATGGATAAAATATTTGTAGAAATACTATGAGGCATAGGTTAATGAGTAATTATCGTTTGCTTCTGCCACGGTCTGAGGATTTGGATAAACCGGGATCACGGCAATGACCTCCGGGATAGAAGAAGTTAAGCTGCAGTACCTGTGAGGGTGAAACCTCACTCCCATAATATAGCGCTTCAATGGTCACAAGGTCAAACCCGGTATCCTGTCCTTGTAAAACTATCAAAAGCACTGTTCAACCATTTAGGCTCTCTGTCATCTGCTAAAGAATTGGTAAATGTCCCAGGGGAAAGTGCTCCTAAACTTTGGCTCACTTCCTGGGTATCTAGCTTCTTTCCTTTGGTCATGGACATAGTAATTCTTCACTCTATTTCTAGTTATCTGACTTGACAGTTTCCAGAATTTTTAAAAAATATTCGTGTGTGTGTGTGTGTGAGTATACTTCTAAAGAATTGCATATAAAGATATATACACCACTTCTTAGTTATCTTCAACAGGAGGGGAGGTCTGCCCTTACCAGAAGATAAAGTTCTGTACCCAGGATCATTACAATCTTCACCTAAATTCATCTGTGACCTCCTTAGACGTTCTCTGCTCTTTCCACTTAACCTGCATCACTACCCAGATGGTATTCTTTCTACTCCATTTTCATCCTGCTTCCCAATCTGCCAGAGCCTGTGTACAATACAAGAACGCTGACAGCATCATTCACAGCCCAGTTCATGTATTTATTTACAATGAAAATGATCTCAATTCCAAACTCCAGTGAAGAAAATCTTAATTTTCTCTTGACTGATGCCACATACAGATTTTATCAATTATCCAATTTAGCTGGCACTGAGAGACAGAATTTAGGCAGAACTAATCTAGTTCTATTTTTATTTTTTCTATGAAATGGCAGGCATATATCCAGCTCTTTGGCAAGTGGGGAACTAGACATGAAAATTCTTTGAAACTATAATGCTCTATAAATTAGGGTATGTATATGTAATTCTAGGCCTTTTGCATTGATCACATTCATTTCTCTATACTTGAACAGCAATATGTAAGCTCTAGTCTATCCTTCTCTCAACAGAAGCATTTTTAAAGCTCACCTAGAGTGAGCTAACCAAAAAATAGCATTTATTCCTCCTTTACCTTACCTTAATCCTCTTACTCCTTTATCTTGTAAAAAATAGTGTTTCTAATATTATAACCATCATTTTCTGAGAATTATTTTAGCTATGTTGAGGAATTGAAAAGTAGACCAACCTCCAGGTAAAGAATTCATCTCTTTAATCTACCAGCTAAATCAAAAGAACTATAATAGAGTTGCTATTCATTATCAACAAGATGAATACATATATGGTTCATATCACAAGAAAAGATATGGTTGTCTCTCAAGTATGATTTTTGAATACTTATATATGAATATTTTTATTTCATTTTCTCCATTTTTAAGTGATTTTTAAAATTATTTTATTTTGTTTACATTGCTATATGATTTTTAGGATATTGATTTTAACAGCATGGTATTATTTTCTTCACTGATGTCTCTGCTGATCAATGCACGTTGACCTAATTCATGTTTAATATCTGTCTGGTATGAATGTATTATAATTTTTTCAATAATTTCCCTATTGAAGTATATTCACATTAGGTTGTTATTTTGGTGGGTTTTTTGGTGGGGGGAGGGGTTGGGTCACTACACACAGTGGTGTAAAAAATACTATTGAATATAGGTCTGCTTCTTCAGAGGGTGGATTCCCAAACAGTATAGGATTGCTCTGCAGTTAAAGGTGTCAAGAAGTAGTTGCCTACTTCTGGTAGACTTCAAACATAACTCCTAACACAAGTTTGAGTAAACTATTTAATCATGTTCCTCTTTGGTCAAAGACAAAGTCATGCCAACAAACTCATATATTACCTTACCCTGTTGCACTTGCCTTTTGAGATGCCCTGCTTGAAAACAACAACAACAAAACCATTGTTTTTTTTAACAAAAAGTTTTAAATGATTCCACATATCAGCATAAATACTGACCTTTTGATTCCACCCTCATCTCATTTTCAACTCCGGAAATTTAGAAGGAGTCATAACAAATGTGGCCATGACCTCTGACTGCACTGCCAAGGTTTAATTTATCCAGGCCTGCTGCTGATTTACTAGCACTGTCAAATCCCTGGCCGTGTAAGCTTCCATTGGTTTCACATATCTAGCACCTGTTGGCTTTCTTAAGCAATAAGTGGATTCAACCACAAATCAGTTATTGCTTGACCCTGAAACTCCTATCTTGAACTTTCCTCCATACTTTTTCTTCCTTTCCCCGCTGCCCTCAATTTCATTGCCTCTCGCTTATCATGGTAATGTTCTGTTTGAAAGAATTGTAATATTTTTCTTTCCAAGGTATTGGTTCCATGACCTGGCCATCAGTGAATGCCACTTTGCTGATGTTTTCCACCACTATCAAGTGTTACACTGACCTAGTGAGACAATATTGTCATTGAGAAGGATCCTAGAGACCCCCACTTCAAGAATGAAATGAGGACTGAATAGTATACTCACAATCTGAAGGGAAAGAGAAAAATAAATGCAAAGAATGATAGGGACCCGAGAGTACTTCTACTGGAAGCCCATGTGTTCACTAGGGCATGGGGTTTAAATGCAATTTAGGGATCCAGGAGGCAGGGAATGGGGCAGTTACAAGATGGAGTTATGTTAATATTTTCCTGGAATAGATGGAGAATTGTGGGGCAGGAGTGGTGGAGTGCCACCTCTTTCTACACCATTTATGTCAGTGTTGCATTTGTCATGGATTTAAGGTGTGTGAAAGTTAACATGCTAATGAAATTTTAATAAGGAACGGCCACTCCGATGACTAAATTGTTTTAATCCAGATCAGATGAGAATCCTGTGTTCTTTTGGAGAAGTTAACCTGAAAGAATTCTCTTCAGCTTCCTTGATTGGCTGTTCAGGTTTAGCCCATGATGTTTTGATCCTGGGCCATTTTGAAAAATTACAGACAAGTGGAAAATTACTTGGCTACTTTAGTGTAGCCCCGCCTTTCCATGACTTTACTGTGAGTCATGACCATAGCTAGTCTCTAGCATTAGCACTAATATTACTGGGTCTTACACACTACTTGTGGTTTGGATCCTCAATTTATATGACAAATTATTTCAGCATAGGTGTTACTGAAAAGTCCAGAATATACCACTGTGGCATAAAAATTATTTTGAACCAGAAGGCTTTTGAGTTTCTGAATTTCCTTATCTACTTGAAAGCAAAACTTCCCAAAAGAACTCAAAAAAATTCACTTTGTCAGATATTCCCTCCCAGGGAATGACCAGGAAAGATTGACTCATCATCAGAGATGAAAAGTCTCCACACCAATCCTAAACAGACATTGTCACAAAACTAGTATATCTCCCATCTAGTCTCCTGAGGTCATCCCAAAAAAGTCACGACTTTTTTTTAAAAAGTCAGTTGTTTCCTATAAGTGCTCTTCATCCTCTCCACTTTACCCTATTAAGATGTTATATAGATGGTCTCAAATTCTAACCACGCCTTTAAGTCACATTTCGTCATGAACTCCCTTCTGTACTTGATTAAAATCTGTCTTTTCTCTGGCTAATCTGTCTTTTATCAGTTTAATTGGCAATTCCTGAACACTGAACCTAAGAGGGTAGAGGAAATGTTCTTGTTTTCTAGATAAAAAATGAAGAGGAAGATTGAAACATGCAAAAAGCAATGGTCTCATAGCAAAGGAAATAAAAGCTAAAAACAGATTTGCTATATCCTCCCAATATACTTCCACTATTATATTCCTGACATTCATCTAAAACAGAAAATTTAAACAAATCTGAGTAGTTCAACTCAATGAGAAGAGAAACAGAATGAGTTATTGAAACTTCATAACTAAAACATGTCATTCAAAAATATACCATTTTCCTTTTCTTTTTTTCAGTTACACATGTAAAGGAGACTCAATGCCTAGCTTACTTTAAGGAATCAAACAGGCCAAATTGACATGTACGTTTTCCTTTTCTGAATGAAAACTGTTGACTCTTGATATAATATTTGTTTGATTAAATGCCTTAATTATTCTCCAGAAATACTCTGGCAGCATTTCTTAGAAAATTTTATTAAATCCTACATTTATAGAGGATCCATTATGAAAGCTTGGCTTAGACCAGGAAATAACTAATAGGAATAAAGATAATTCTGACTGGGATGGAGCTAAACTTGATTCCTTGAGGTGGCCACAATGGTACACCATTCAAAGTTGTCTTCAGGAGGCCCTGCTTCAGAGAGCACAGTGCACTGACAGCACCCAGTTTCTGCAGCTGTGGGATCCATTGTATTGCTCCTATAGGGTTCACACTCTCCCCAGGCTGTTTCTACCCAGTGACTAAGCATGAATGATAGAGGCACCAGAACTGGGCCATTCTGTCAAACATAGGGATTCTCTGATGGATAGTGTGGAGGTTAAAGGAAAAGCTCCCCCATTTCTTTGAGGTTCTTCACAGACTGGACAAACAAACAAATTAATATCAGGCATGATTAGTAAAAGTCCAAATTTAATAACTCATGTGTGGAGAATTCACTTGGGGGTAAATTCTGAGGGAACTGAGACAGACTAAGTATTTATATTTTGATATGAGGCATGTAAAGGGGTCCTGGGGTATTGAGGGAGACTGTCGGGGATCACCATGGGGCAAGTAGGAATGACTCAACCTTACTCTGAAAGTAAAAATAAGTAACTGCCCTTTCTACATTCTTCTAAGGAATAGGGACAAAAGACCTTCTGGATTAGGAGAAGGTTGGACCCCCAGGGAGTGGCAGATGGCTTCTTTGATGAAGGGAAGGGCTATAGGGTTAGAAGATAGGAGCTTCTCCTTTGCTGGTGAGGTTGTCATGTGTAGGTCCTTGGCTTGTGAGAGTGGGGAATCCATGGAGACCAAATCTGAGCGACTTGGGGTTTTAGCCCCTTCAGCAATCTGCTCTGGGGTTCCCCCTCAACCTGACCCAGACTTTCTCAGAGCTGAGCTACACCTGAGGCTCTGTCTAACCTCTCCTCTGTCCTTCCTCCTCTTCTTTCTTAGAGGTCATTCCAAGACCCTCTCTTAGCTCTCTAGGGCCTGTATTGGGCCTACAATATTGTTGACCAAAAGAACCTCAGCCAATGTTACTTTAGCCCCAGGGCATTTAATAAACAATAGGTTAATTCTGAGAAAGGCCTACCAGCAAACAAATGTAGTTTAGAGAATACATTTTTGAGTTTGTCAACTCAGTATGATCTATACAGAATTGATTGTTCTTTTTGCATGGTTTGGAACCTATTATGTTCTTCACTGAACTTCATATTGACTATAAAGAATGCATAGCCATATAATGGTTAATACTATGTTTTTCTCAGAAACATGCTTAGATTTCTCTTTTCCTTCAGATGTGATCGCCACCCACATTCACCCACCGGTAAGATTTAATATCTTTTACCAAGAAAATAATAAAAGCTGAACAAATGCCCTCCAGTATGAAAAATTGCAGCAGAAGCAGTGGGGGGAAAAATCTATGAGTTTGGCTTTTATGATTATGTTTAAGACACCGAAGTAGGGCTGGTCTTGTTCCTCCAGAAGGCTTCTGGATGCTTTCTGAACTCTTTAACTCTCTGACCCTGGATCCTGCCCAAAAAATGGCAGCAGGTGAATAATAGTGGAAAGGGTGGAAAAAAATATTTTTCAAGACTGCGGGGGTAGTCTAGTCCAGGATTCTCGTGTCTCTATTCATAAACTACCATATTCCTAATAGCCACAGAAGACCTCAGACTTTGTGTGGCTCAATACATCACAAAATTCCTATTCCAAAGTCTCAGATTGGAGTTTGAAAGACACCATAGGAGGTGATCTTATCCAGCGAACCTGCAGAGTCCTGAGCTACATAAATTGCTGTTTTGCTATGTAATACTTGATTTGGAATAGGGAATGCTTATAACATTAGCATTAGGTAACCAATAGGCAGATGAGGTTAGATGCAAGCAGAGGTGGCCTTCCAGGCTGAGGAAAATGAAAAGCTATGGAATTGTAAAAATAGTCTTATGTATAATGAGGATGTTGAAAAGTAGTGTCACTCTAGTTACCAACTTCTTGGGAGTCTTTTAGAAAATAATATTACCTACCTTCAAACAAATGAACCTGAAGATGTTTATTTGTTAGTTTGTTTGTTTGGTTGATCATGCTATTTAAGGAGATGACATCCTTCTAAGGAAATGTAGTTATCTAGTTTTGGCATGATTTCTTTGTGTTTAGCTCTTTAAAATACAAAATCATGTATATTAGAAGAGACAACACATTTTATCTTCAGTATGAATTTATTATATTTTGTCTTAATAGTTTTGAGAGAGAACAGTGAACATAAAGGTGAGGTAAGTACCTAGCCAGTTGAGAGGTCAATAAAGACAATATATGATTCATTAAAATGTGAGCACCCATGAATTTTCACTTCCACTCAAAAATCACTGTTTACAACAATCTCAACTTCACCAGTGCTGTACTTTAAACTGATTTCCTCTTATGCTATCCTCAGTGACATTAGGGGAGGTTTAATCTAATTTGCTGTGTTTTTAAAGACATTTTAAAATTTCCCTTTATCTTTCCTTTGGTTCACTAAAAAGCTCTGACTCCCCAGCAGGCTATCATGCTTAACATATAGTCTTTAAATCACTCTGTGGCTCTGCAAAGTTTCTCCAAGTTCTCCTTGCCTCTCCTTATGGTTGTCTATAGCTGGTTAACAAGCCACCCCAAACATTAAGGCACTAAAACAGCAACAATAATTTATCATATTATTTCTCATAGATCTAGGAGCCTCCTGGACTCTGCTAGCAGGTTTTCCCTTGGAGGCCGCCTACGTCAGACAGCAGCTAAGGCTGGAGCCATCATGAAGGCTTCCTTTCTCAGATGACTGGGGACTAATGCTGGCTGTCAGCTAGCACCTCAGCTGGGACTGTCATCCAGAACACACACATGTGTCCTGGTCTTTGTTGGGCTCCGAGAGTGAGATCCTAAGCATGACAGAGAACCAGACCAAACCTACCGTTTTACTGATGTACTCTTGGTAGTCAGAGAGCATCACTTTCACCATATTTTATGTTGGAAGCAAATCACTTATTCAAAGGGTGGATTAAAATTCCACCTCTTGAAGGGGGGAAGTAACAATAAGTTTGCAGCCATGTACGAAGACAATTTCTTTAGTTGGGAGACCAATTGTCCTTTTAGGATGTAGGAAGAAAGTGGGGCTCCCCACAAGGAACTTGAGTCAGAATGTAGGGGTTCTCTCAGGGATTTTAGGATCTCTTCAAGCCATGGCCAGAGAAAAGGAATCCATAGATACCAGGGCAAGCCCCAGAGCAGAGAAGGTCCACACAAGTCAATGCAGCAAAATGGCAGCCCCTAAAGGAAACACAGACCTGAGGGTGGAGACTACTTAATGAGAGGATGATTCACACATGACGGAGAAGCAGGCATCAAATCATGGAACACTTAAGAGAGTCACCCCTGAGAAGCACTGTTTTTAACCAAAATTCTGTTATCACTCAGACAAGGCTAAGAGTTCTTCCCAGGAGCAGACATATGCTGAGTACACAAGAGGCTTCATGTCCACAGCACCCACCTTTAATCACTACCTCTGTCTCTGATTAATACCATTGCTGAGAGAAAGTAGGAAAACACCTCGAAGGAGATAAGTAAGGTTGCTCGTAACAGGCTGAGTTTCTGAGAAGGCAGTGGTGGGGTTGTTGAGCACAAAGGATCACTGTTTTTCCACGGGAACAAACTGGAGTTTTACTGAGATCCTTCTATTTATTTATCTAAAGAGAGAATGGGGTCAGGAAGAAAGATATGGAGTCCTAACTTGAGATGCAGGGAGACTGTCTGGATATAGAGTTGCATACAGCTGAGACAATAGTATCTGCAGGCTGACCTCCAAGGAAACATCTGTTAGTTTAATACCTGACACACAGTGTGATCTCTGTGAACTCTTGCTAAATCAGACAGAACTGAGAGACCACATTGACCCAGGCAACATAGTAGCTACCCCATGGCTTCTGTTGTGTACAGCTGAAAGGGGCAAAGTAGCAGTATTTAAAAACGCAAAATGCATCCTGCTCCTCTGTATTTCATGTTCACTATAATAACAGAAATTATTCTTTACTATGAATTCATATTTAGATTGTAATCGCATGTCCAAACCAACACACATACACGCACACACGTACAAATACACACAACCACTCTGCCAATGCCTTTCCCTTTAACAGTAGCTCCCTGTGTGAAATAGTCACAGCTCCTAAGATGATTGGTGCCATGGTTACTTCCATGTGTGAATGAGTTGTCACACTGATTGAACATGGTGATATCCTTCCCATATTGTTCATTCAGAGAGTGTTTATGAACCTCAGGCCAAGCAGGGCATTAGGTATAGTGGAGCTGGCAAAGATGTATAAGGTACAATCCTGTCTCCCAGGAGTAACAATTGAGCAACAGGACTTGAAAAATCAATCACACCACAACCTGCATGTATAGAGGAAATTTAGCTTCTTTGATTGTGTCTGTAAGTTTAAACTTATGCTGTCCTGTGAGTAAATAGGAGAGCCAGTTTGAAGACCCAATCTGGACCAAATGTAATCCTATTCACTAGCTTCTCCTCCTGCTACCCTCCTAGAATGGCAAAGCAGTGAAGACACATGAAGTAGGACACTACCCGAACTAGGATCTGTGAGACTAAGAAGTGAAGTCTGCAGTCATTACACAGGAACCATTGGATAAGGTTAGCACTGTATGGGCCAGCAGGAAACCATATATAAAAGTGATTTCTTTAATTAAGGGACTCTTTTCAAAAGTATTGACAGGGTTAAAACCAACAAGCTATGGGAAAACACTTGGGCTCACAGCAGCTGAAGGGTGCTACCACTCCTAAGTCAAAGAGGGGCAAAAGAGGGTGATGATGAAGAGCCTGGTGAGACTAGGGAGATGGGTGAAAGCCACCCACTGAAGCTGTAACCAGGGAATGAGTCACTTTTAATCCACTACCAAATTGAGAGGGACCAGGAGGAAAATAGCCCCATTCTCTCTTTCCATCCACACTCTGGCCTCCTTTCACCAATGGAAGGCACTTAGACTGAAGCAACACTGCTGGTACATGAAACCAGCCTCCTGCGGTACAGAGCAATGCATAAAGGGTAGACATGGACCATGTGTTGAGGTGGGGCAAACACTAACTAACACATCATGAGTCAGTAGGGGAAAGGTACTAATGCATCTTCTTGATACAGGAAAGACTTGAAGTCCTCAATCATGGTGGCCTCTTCCTCCAAAATAACAAGGGGGAAAAACCTTTGTTCCCCTTTGGAATGTACTGCCTACAATGCCTGCCCCCATCTACCAGTCTGCTAACCCTTTCAGTTTCTTTAAAGCTCAATGGTGATTTGGCCTCACCTCAACCCCCTCTGGTTACTGACAGATCCCTGGGTCTCTGCCGAAAGCTCAATACAGTCTACTGGCCCAGCTGTCTACCCCAAGACTCAGCAGAAGTCCCTCATCCTGCCACAAGGGTTCTCCATGAAAAGTCTACAGGTGCTCAACTCTGAGTCTGTGGCCTAGAGAAACCCAGGTCTTCCTCTGTCTGGCATTCTGTGTCACATTCATTCTTGGTATTATCCTGATTTTCCTAAATTACCTCTCTTATCCTCACTGAAGCCTGGGGAGGAAAGAATAAGTGACACAACTGCTTAATTTGTACTCCTTTTTCTGCTCCCTCCTTCTCCTTCTCACTTTCCTCTGGGAGGGAAAGCAGTTTGACTGTCTCTTATTTCCCTTGGCTCATATTCTCCTTCTAGCACTGAGTAGTAAAACTCAAGGATTTGCTGAGTGGACTCAGTATGTTTCTTTTCTATTCTAGCTCCTTGAAGCAGATTTGCTAAATTGTAAAAGGGGAATGAGAGAAATGGGTCTGTTTTACTAGTTGAACAAATCCTTTTCTGAGGAGTTTAGTCTAATTTACAAGGCTATTATCTTGCTATACGGTCATATTTTGTGAACATGATAATGTTTTTTCAATATTATCTCTTTGACACTTCTTGTCACTAGTACACACACAGACACACACCCTCAAAAATGTCTAGGTACTTGAGTGTGCTGGGCCAACAATGGTAAGATCATATGCTCAAGAAGGCAGAATAGAAAATTCCATCAATATTTTAAAAACATTAATCCCCCTTAAAATTTTAATCTTCTATTCCCAGCTATATTCTGGAAACCTGAGCTTTACACTGAGGGATACTCATGCTTGAGCTAATGTAGCGGTACCTAAAGCAGTGTGTGAGCCTGGATTAAAACTCTGTCTCTGCCTCTTATTAGCTGTATAACCTTGAGCAAGTCACTTCACCTCTCTAAACTTCACTTTCCTCCTACGGGAAATGAAGATACTAACAACTGCCTCTCAGCATGGCGGTGAGGGTTAAATGAATTGACAGAGAACTTGGCCCACAGTAGGCGTTCACATGATTTTCATTTCCTGCCTCAGCTAACCCTGAGTGCAAGCAAAAACACAGGTCCCATTGTCACTGAAAATGCAGGGGCTACAATTTTGGGACCTAAGATTCTTAGCGTCATGGACTGAAGAAGTGGAGTGAGACGAACTAAAATTCATGAAGTATCTCCTATGGGAAAGACACAGTAGTAGAACTCTGTTAGCCCTTATATACATGATCTCATCTTCAATGTGTAAGAGAAATGAGACTCAGAGAGATTAAATAACTTGCCTAATTCATTTGTTTCTTGTTAATGAGTATTGAGGCACTTTTCAATAGAAATATATCATTCTTGAAACAAGTTGTCTGTGCTTAGTGAATAATATAGTGCTCTGTCCAGGTCCTGTTCTCAGGGCAAATACTCCCATCCTCAGCTGCTGGGCTTGTGAGCTGTTCACACAGCTGTGCCCCTAAGTATGAATGGCCTGAGGTTACAGGAAGCAACCTTGCCCAAGTTTAAGATCCTCTAGCTAGAGTTCAGCCTCAGTCTTTGATTTTGAGACTCCAAGGGCAGCCCTCTTCAACCTCAATTTGGAAAGATTGGGGGCTTGACCATTCCGGCACTCCCCATAGGATCAGCTGAGGTCTCTGTAGCCATCGTTTTGAGGGTCAGCTTGTGCTTCTGCTTCACCCTGGTCCCCACACTTATTCATAGGTATATCTCCCTAGAACACTGCCCAACAAACCTTCACTCATAGAGTTGTCTATCTCATAGTCAGTTTCAAGGGAACTCAGTCTTGAGCAAGACTAACATCTCTGGGTTAGGGAAAACAAACAAACCAAAAATAAGCCTCAAATCCAAATCTGGTCTCATATGTTAATTAAATTATCATGTGAAAATGACTATTGGAGGTATAACAGAAGTGGACAGCTCTTGAAAGGAGAAACACTGTGAGGGTCAGAGTCCTATGAGTAGAGAGGAAGAAGAATGTTCACAAGTGATCCCTATTTCAATGGTATGCTTAAGACTTTTAAAGCTAATAAAAGTCTCCCTGGATATGGCAGTTTCTGTCTGGTGTCCACACATAAAACATTCAATTTGAGGCAAGTTTATATGTTATAACTTGACAGAAATAAAAAAAAATAGCAAATAGCAATGTCAATATTAATAGGAGTAATATTAGCAAACAAACACTTAAATAGACTTCCTATGTTGCAAGCATTATTCTAAGTGCTTTACACTCGTTTAACCGTAAAAAAACTCCATGAAACAGCCACTATTATTATAATAGTAATGAGGAAATTGAGGCATAAAATGGCCTAGTAATTTCTCTAAGGTCATGTAGCTAGTACATTATGCTTTTACCCAGATTATTTTACTCCATGGTTACTCATAAAAAGTATGTCCTATGAGGAGAAAACCACTGCTCTCCTGTAAAAGGGAATTCATCCCAGAAGTTCAGTCCTGGCACCTATTCTAGAAATTAGCAGTCCCAAAAACTTCATGACAGCACAAAGATGTTACCATAAATCCTCATTTTCCAAGTCCATTGGTAATTAGATATTGAGCTACTAAGACAGAAAATCCTCTATTACATAACTCATTTTATGTATAAAAATCTTATTTTATACATCACATAATTGATTTTAAAGAAACGATCTTGGTTCCCAGTCCTAGGTTACTGTGAGTACACAGTAATAAATGGACACCTGGGTATTCCTGTTGATATTTCCACTTTTAACAAAATAAACAAAGAAAAAAATTTCATTGCAATCTCGAGACTCCCCCATAATTGACAATCACATCCAGAAAGTCCTGTGAAGAGTCATCACTGAACATAGAACTTACATTCCAGTGGAGAGTGGTTGGACCCTTTATCACCTATGTTTATTAATTAAACCAGAGCTCCTTAATAACCTCTGCCGAGAAGTTTTATGAAATATTATTCAACCAGTGTCTGATCATTTAGTGACATATTCTCTTTACTTCTGTTGTGTCTATTATAAATTTGGAGTAAGCATTGATTTGCAAAGGTCTGGAGCTCATTTTATACTTACCAGAATTTTCTAGCGGATGGAAGTTCTGAGACACCATGAGGTTACAAAAGGTGTATAACATTATCTATTGCTACGTAACGAATCTCTTTAAAACTAGTGGCTGTTTTTTAAGGAAAGATACAGGCAGAAATGAAGGTGAGCAGGCAGGCAGGCTTGAAGAGAGGGGAAGAAAAAGCACTTTATTTTATTTAATTGTTCATATTAGTTGTCCCCACCCCCACTCCGCCCCCAGGATCTTGAACTGGGGACCTTGGAATGTAGGTGAATGGTGCCTGGTAGTATACTAAAGTGCTAGGACATCAAGATGCATCCCTAGTGACTTTTTAAAACAGCATCAATCTTTGATTTTGTTCTACAGTTTGAGAAGGGCTGGGCAGATACAGTTCCTCTCTGCTTTATGTGGCATCAGCTTGGGCAGCTCGATGGGAGTCTTGAAGGTTTACTTTTAAAATGACTCACATGGCTAGTACCTTGGTGCTGTCTGTCAGCTGAGAACTCAATTTCTTTCAATGTTGGGCTTCTCTGAAGGACACTTGGATTTCCTTATGACACAGTAACTGGGTCTTAAACATGAACAGCTGAAGAAAGAGGAAGTAAAAGCTAACAATCTTAGTCTAGGCCTGGAAACTGACATATCATCACTTCTATATGAATACTTTCAGTGCCCAAATTCAAGACAAGAAAAAATAAACCTTTTTATTCAATGAGAGGGTGATCAAAGAATGTCTGAGTTATAGTTTACAATCACCACACAATGGTAGTCACAGAATGTTTAAATACACGATGTCTCTTGTTCCATTCTTTTGTTTGTTTGTTAGATGAGAAAAGCAGTTCAGAGAAGTGAAGTCATTTGCTAAGAGAATGCAACAAGATAATTTCAGAGCCAAACCTTGAACATAGGTCTTGACTCCTGACATTGCCCATCTCATTGAAAAATAGCACCAGACTCAAACATCTCTGATGAAGCAGTTCATAGAAGTTTTGAAGAGAACTGTTTAAAAATCATAGCTAGTTGCAAATGGTCAAATCCCTCAAAGTACACAGACATTTAACATTATTCTAGGTCGTTGGCATGGTAATACATTGTAAAAATATAATCATATAATGGCCATAAAAAGATAATGATACATTAATCAACTTTCATCAACCATTATAGTAGTGCAGAAGATAGAACAATGACCAGGAAACACCCCTTGCCTTTCTGGAGTATTTTGGCCAATAGAAGCTACAGTTAATTAAACAAGGAAGTACACTACCGCTTGATTGTGCTTTAATGAGGGAAGTTTATATTGCTATAAAAGCACACAAAATGGGAAATTGAAACTTTGTGGGAGGTCTAGAAATTATTCCTAAATGATAAGACATCTAAACGAAAATGAAAAGTGTAAGTAGGGGTTACTCAATACATAGAGTACAATATTTCAGGCAGAGGAAACAGCATGCATAAAAACATATTGACAATAGGATTCTAGAACATTTAAGAGACTAAATACATTCAAACTTTAATAGCATCTGGCATATCATATACTTAATAAATAGCAGTGAAATTTAAACATATACAGGTGATTCCTTGAGTATCTCTGATCACTAGGAAAGAATTGATATTCCTTGGTTCTTTCTCAGACCTGACTTAGCAGTCTCTATAAGACATGGTTAATCTACTCAGATGATAACCATATCATACCACATGTTGATTCCCAGTGTTTATAGACCGGACACAGCCTAAAAAATACTGTTTTCTTGATGCTCCCACCAATGCTAAGGCTATTTATTTCTACTTTTAAATGCTTAATACATCCTGGAAAAGGTATGGACAAACACTCTTGGTGCAATTATACAGTCTTTGTTCTCAAAATGGAATAAAGTTTTCTACTTGTGCAGCAATTATAAATTGTAATTTAGCTAATATGAATTTTCTCCAACCGTCTCTATCTTTCTTAACCTGCAAGAATGGTTCTCAGGAGTCTCATCTGACATCCCAGTTTTCCCAGGTAGTCTTCCATTATTATAACAAAGATTTCCAAAAAACGTTTTTGATTTCAAGAGGAGACATTTCTCCATTGTATAGCATTTACCTCCTCAAAATGACCCACACATACTGTTCACTTCAATTTATCTCTACAAATATTTGAATCAATTATGTGCAAGATACTGAGCTAGGTAACTTGAGGATCCTAAGGATGAATGTCATATTTGTAAACTTCCTGAAACTGAGAGATCCCAAGCAAGAAAACATACATGAGATAATACAGTATAATATATAGCAGATTATGATGCATCCTCTAAGCAAAATGGCACCCCATATTGGAAAAGGTTTATTTCCAGTAAGGACAATCCAGGAAGTCTATAGTGGAAGCAGTATCTGAGTTGAAATTTAAAGGATTAATATAAAAGGAATATATAAGAGATTTCTATATTAATGGATAACCATATGATCAGATATTCACTGTATCTCCACACTTTCAATTTTAAATTTTTATGGAGTTCAAGGGACTCTTTATCAGCTATACAGAAAGTTGCTATTTCCACCAACTTTTTGGTCGAAACCTTATGGCAGTATTAGACTTCTTCATTCCATTCAATCTATGTATGGTCCAGTAACTTACCTTGATCAATGAATGAGCAGAATATGAGTTCTGGGTGGAGACTTAGGGGCCAGACTCTCCCACACCACACACTATTTTTCATATGCCACTACTTCTGGTAATGTTCCAGGCAGAGGTCACTCCATCATTTTAGGTCTCAGAGAGAAGTCTCTGTAGAACAGAAACACTGTCAACCTATAGAAAACATGTAACCTGAATAGGAAATCAACCTTAGTTTTTGTAAAACACTGCCTTAGGAGTTAGGAGTTGAGACAGTCAGAACCCATGTAAGAAATTTTCTTCACAAATTGTCCTCCAAGTATCCACTGCTATCTACATCTTCTGTGAAAGTGAAGGGTTCCATAAACAAATCTCATATTTTCACTTTGAGATGTTTATATGGCGGAACCCTTGGGGTACAAATTCATTTGTCTTCTTGCTTCAGCCAAAATTGAGACAAAAAGAGCTGTATTTTAAAGTAAGGTACACACTCATACACTTAACCATGCAAACACAAGCACCATCATTATAGTTTTCCTCAGCTAAATAGCCTACTTTTCCACCCCCTTACTGACACTACACCATATTCATTAATGTAGTTTTAAAATATACATCCTTATCAGATAGAGCAAGTTTTTTCACTTTTTTTTCTTAATTTATTTTTTTCAAAGTTGTTTTGTTTTACTTGACTTTTTACTACCTGTTTGAATTTTAATATCATCTTATAAGAACATACTCAAAAACACATACATGAAAGTCTTTGAATTTTTATTGAAATAACATCCAGAAGCATGCAACACCCTGTACCCCTGTCTATAATTTTCTGCATATACATGTACATATTTTAATATGACAATTTTATTATTTCTTTTATTTGCATTGCTGTATGCATTATTAGATTTATTCATAGGTAAGAAATCATTGCTCCTGTGAATAAGATTCCTAAAATTATATTTTCTAATAGGTTGTTGCTGGTATATTGGAAGATTGTTGATATTTCAGTTTTGTTTTTGTTTTGTTTTGTTGAAATTTCTTATTAGTTCTAATAGCCTGTGCAGTCTATTGAATTTTCTATGTAAGCAATTAGATTGTCTGAAAACAATGACAATTTAACTTCTTCCTTTTGATTCTTAAAACCGTATTACTCTTCCTTATCTATTGCACTGTTTACAACTTCAAATACCCTTTCAAATCCTATTAAAACAGAAATCTTATCTTGTTATTAACATTTAAAGAAATACATGCACCACTACTTTGTATATTTTCTATATGGAGTTATGATAGTTGCTGTAGATTTTTAAAGTTTCATTCAGAGATTGTCTTTCTTTCAGATTATTCTTTGTGAATAGCATGCAAAATGAGTAGTCAAAGTCTTTAATCAGCAGCAAAATTGCCCAGTGGAGCACTCTTCTAGGAAATAGATATAAACAATCAAGTGACTTTATTGAGGTGTCATACCAAGTCTGACAGAAGAAATGTTGGGTCTTTCTTTTCTGTGCTTGCCTTAATTACCTACGTCTGGAATGAATTCATTCTTTATTCATTTGCCCCACTTTGGCATTGCTTTGGAATTTTAACTTAAGGCATTTACTTTGTCTTTTCAAATATATTATAAAATTCTTGAGCGTAAGAATTATCTCTTTCTTTTATTTCATAAAAACTCTTTAAAATATATTAGTGCCAAGCAGCAGTACCAACTATAGTATTGAGCAGATAGGCACTAAACATTTTTAAAGAATAGAGTCAACCTCATATGCCTCTGATCCCTCACAGGCTTCAGCTCATGGCTGGCAATTTTCTGTGTACACTGAATGCATTCAAAAATGTTAGTGAAATGAATGAACCATTCTATTCCCTAGTCTTTCATTTTGATTCCACCATTCTTTCACCTGGACATCTCTATTTCTAAACAGCTTAAGTAAAGCCTGATGTTGATGCTTTTGTCAATGCCAAAAAAAATGTTTGACAAGTGTGCAATCTAACTTCATGAATTTCAAAACAGATGACACCCATTTTGATAAATGCATATGATTTGGCAGCTGATGAAAAAGAAAAATGAAAATGGTGTCAAATTATAGTTTGGTATGCAAGACAATAATCAATCTTCCATCATGCTAATGGTCTGTCATGAGACTGTAAAACCACATGAAGACAGGAAACAGGAAAGTCCTCACACCAGCTTTCCAAGGGAGTCAACATAATTTGGTTAACAAGACACACTTATCTGTGAATGAATTATTGCTAAGTGTAAACCTGGCAGTTCAATTATAAAATATGTCAAAGCTTTCTAGAAGTGATTACCACCGTAACATTAATAAGGTTACCAATGGGCAGAACAGACTAATTGGTAGAGTTAGGTCTATTTTTAAATGTCAAACAACATCTTTCTTCTTAAAGTGCTGATCTCTGCCCCTTAACTGGAAACATAAACTACCTAAAGGTATCTCATTCCCACCCTAATGATCTATTCAAATTTGGCTTTTTAATCACATATTTGGGAAGACATTTGTAGAAATCTGACAATAAAATCATATTCCTGCTTTCTATGGGACAGCAATAACACAATGGAAGGGGAGAAGAGAGAGCTCTTTTCCCACACCCTTATTGCCAACTTCAAGCTCTTTTCCTGTCCTTGCTATCTCTTCCAACTGCACAAATTCAGTTACATGTTCACCTGACCCATTATTAAAAGACATTTAAAGCCATCTCCCTATGCCATCACAGCCCTCATGAACAGCTGAATGATCTGAATCAATATGTTCATTCATCTCCTCCAATGATATTAATTTTGTTGATTTCAAGTGTGGTCTCCCTGCCTAAACATACTTGTATAAGCAGAATCTAGATTATCAATTGTCCAAGTTTGAATTCCCCTGACAAACCATGATTCAAGGATTTGAGTGCAAGGTTTTTTGTTTTTGTTTTTGTTTTTGAAGGTGACCCCAGAAAATACCTGAAAGGAAGTGGGAAAATGAGACAGGAAAGGAAAAGGAGTCAATACAAGGACATTATCATGAAGAAACCATTCAGGGCAATATGAACTCAATTCCATTGAGGAACTCTGAGAAATAGTATAGAACACACAGATCTCAGTATTATATGATCCAAGGGGCAAAGAAGATGGGGTATTCATTCAACCATTCTAATTTGTCATTGATTGAAGGGAATCCCAGGTGACATTGATTTCCTGATATTTCTTGCCTATTATAGGAAAGAGCAAAGTACAGTCAAGTGGCCATAGAGAGTCCTCAAATGTAATTTCTGGCCTTTGATATTGGATTGGCATGCAACGAAATGAGGACGTATAGGTGGGTCACTGATAGCATCTGCTATCTCAACCATTCAGAAGTAATTTGGTATCTCTGTATACCTAGGTAGAAGTCCTTTGTGACATTGTGATTTATAATTAATATATATTTCGTCTTCATCCTCTTCTGACACAGAGCTCCTAAATCCCTTGAAATTTTCTAAGTGATGAGAGCTATAAATATGTCTTTTTTATGTTTATGAGGCAACTTTGGGAAGGCATCTAACTGTGGAGGCTGGTTGTCAATGAAATTAACCAGGTGGTTAGAGGGTTGGAACTTGTAGTACCACACTCCTGACTTATAGGGGAAGATGGGGATTTGAGACTGAGTTCAATCACCAATTGTCAATTATTTCATGAATCATGCCTATGTAATGAAGCCTACATAAATACCCGAAAGAATGTGCTTTGGGGAACTTCTAGGTTGATGAACACATGAATATTTGGGGAGAATGACAAGTTCAGAGGGAACATGGAAGTTCTTTGCTTTATTCCAAACTGTGCTCTATATGTCTCTTCCAAATGACTGTTCCTGATTGTATCCTTTCATAATAAACCAATAATCTATAAGTAAACAGATTTGTTGAGTTCTATGAGTCAATAAGGTAGATTAGCCAAACCCAAGGATGGAGTAGTGGGAACTTCCATCCCTGGTCAGTCAAAAGCACTGGTAACTTGTGATTGTTATCTAAAGTGCTTTTCAGAGGGGCAGTCTTGTGAAACTGAACCTCTAACCCATGGGATCTAATGCTAGAATAAGTTAAATTGTAGAACACCCAGTTGATTTCCAGAGAATTATTTAGATGTGTAGATTTCCCCATGTTGGAATTAGGAATCAGTATTTTATCCTGTCAACAGCCTTTACAGAAGAAATGAAACTTTAATGGAAATCCTAACTATTCCAACTGAATCTTAATCATTTAATGCCAAAGTACGAAGAGCTAATGCTCATTCCACAGCACCAATTCCCTATTTTCACACCGACAACCTTTGTAGTTTGTAGTACAGTTTAAATCCAGAGTGAGTGTTCAGGGTTCAAATATACTTTTTTGTCAAAAAAAGCCTTTACAGATAATTTTTTTTTGAGCTAGACAAATTTTTTTGTGTGGGTAAGTGTTCTTATTTTAGGATAGGAGAACTATAAATCCCAAGGCAATTATCTTTAGGAAAGCAGCAAACTAACAGAAGAAGGAGTATTATCTTACCTTTAATGACTTTTTGTAATATCAAAATAAATCATTACTGCCTGAGCTGAGAGGGAATTTCAATATTATAAACACATCAGTATAACAAATTATCAGAATTAAGTCAAACTAAACATAGAAAACAATTCTCCAATAACTCAAAATAGTTTTTCCCCTTCAGTAGGAAACTATGAATTCTAGCTATCAGATTTTCAAGAGTTATATGTATTTCTTGGAGTCATGGGTGACACTGTATTCCAAGTGTTTATGACAGGGGAGGGAATCTGCCACCTATATAAGATAATAAATTGATAGTCCACCAATTCTAAACAATGATGTAAAAATAGTCCAACCAGAGACCTTCATCAAAATACTGAGGGACATGATGTCAAATTCTCAATGGTAACATTCTAGAAGGGGAAATCTTTTTGTTTGCATTGGACTGAATTCTTCCAAGATGAAGAAAAGTCTCCTTCATTTGTTTTGTCCTGAATTATTTGCCATATGTCTTCCAATACAAAATTCTAGAAGACCTTTGAGTAGTTCTGTAGGATAAACCTACACAAACTATAACCATTTTATAGCTGAAGAAACAGAGGCATGGGAAGATTCAAGTGCCTTCATTGAGATATTACTATAGTAACAGAATATGGAAGTCTCCTCACCCTGTCACTGCTTGAGACTTGTCCTGGGATAAAAATGAAACCTAGATCTGAAACTCAGGTACAGAGATACTCTCTAATAAACAATACACTAGCATCTTTCAGTTAAACTCAAGGGAATTGTCAAGGATGAGGACAGCAGAGACAGAAAACACACTAACACTGCTAAAATGATCTTCAATAGATGCTAGAAGTAGGGTTCTGGAAATATATTCAGATTGTTTAATATTAGTCTTTGACAATTTCCTTTAGCTTGTATGATTGGTGGAAAGAAATATATGCTATCCCTAAAGCCCAGCCCTCAAAGGAAATACACAGCGCTGATAAACAAGTTCTAAAATTTCATGTGCCCTCTGAAAAGTAATGACTCTCAGAAACTTTAGAGCATTCCAAGAGCAAGTTAAGGAAATGACAATTTATTTAGTGACTTTAATAAAACATGAATATGCCCTGAAGCAAGCAAGTTTAATATGGTGGGAAATTTTCACAGGTTAACATACATTTGCAGTTGTCATCTGAGCTGCATAGAGCTGATGATAACACCAGATTAATCATTGATTTGGTTGGGCAGGTTATCTCTCTATTTTAGAGATAACTGGAAATACTTATAAACTAAATTTCTTCCTAAGTATATATTATAGATTATGCCTTACCTTATTAGTATCTATTTGAAATAATCTCAGAGTTGTTATTCAATGATGAACTGTTTCATATATGGCTACAGATACACAGAAATGTCTGGTCATCTATTCCATGTACTTGTAGCATGCTTACTGTGTATAGACACTACTTCTGACATTTGGTTTTAAAGGCAAGAGTTATTGTAATCGCTACAATATAAATGGAATGGATTAGTATTGTGTTGAAAATGTAAACTAGGTGCGCCCTGGTGGAATACAGGTTGGGCACAGTCCACATATATCCAAAGGTCCCAGGTTCTCACCCCAGGGCCATTGGGAACAACCAAGATGAACAACTAAATAAAACAAATAAGTTCCTCTTGCTCCTCACTCTTCCTACCTGCCTGCCTCTGCTTGCCTTCATTCCTGCCTGCACCTTTCTTTAAAAAAAGAAAAGTGAACTAAATGATATTGGGTGAAGAATTAGCTGGGAGGAGACTATGATAATCCAGCTTGTAATGTGATCAAATCAAATATTTACCAAAAATTAAAAATTTAATTAAAAAACTCTGCTTTTTATTAAACAGCAGACATTCCTAATTTATAGTATAGCCAAGGGGTGCTTTTTATGAAAACAATGTATCTCTTATTTAACTTGCATCTATAACTCTTTGTTTACCCACCTCTCCCTTCCTTGTCAACCTCCAGCACTGAATTAATCCCAAAATTCGCAGTTCCTCTGTCTCTTCACCAAAACAAGGATATGGAGACCCATTTCAAACAGAACTTCAGATTGTTCTTCAATGCATGTAGGCATTACTCATATCTGCCTCTTCTTAGATGTATTGCCACTTCAGTATTCACCAGTGTTCTTTGTAACACCATCTAAGTCACATCATTGGCAGGATACAACTTTGCCCCTGCACCACACATCAAAGTGCAGCTGTCAGCTCTCCACCCAACAACCTAAAATTGTATCTAACAACTCTCTTGCTCTAGCTTCATTTCTTCTGATCTCAGGGGAAAAGGTGTCCCTCCTCAAACTCAATGCAGGCATTGTCACCTGGATTCCCACACCTCCAGATGCACTCTGCCAAGTCCACTTATTTTTCATCCATTAACTTCTGTTTCCCTGATTGGTTTGCCACAGAAATGGCCCTAAATCCTTTTAGGTAAAATCTTAATTCTCTAACAAATGGAATTTAAATCTTGAGCATTCCTCACTTAAAATTCTCTTTCTTTGATTTCGATAAACCTCCATCTCCTAACCTACCATTCTGTCACTGACCTCAGTAACTGTCACTCAGTGACACTGTTTTTTATCTACTCATTAAAATAACATGCACATTGAAGAAATTTTGAAAATACACTGAAAAGGAGGAAAACAAAATTTCTCTGTATAAATAATTAGTACTGTAGAGTAGTTCTTTCAAAACCATATGTTTTCATAATTCAATTCCAATCATGCTATGTTCCTATTTTGATTGTGAATATGGTTTTATAGGCATATATATATGTCAAAGTGTATCAAATTTTACACTCTGATACTTGTAGTTTATTTTATGTCAATTACCTCAATTGCATTTTTAATATTAACAATATAAGAAACATACATTATTTAAAATATACTTAAGAAAATAGACATTGAATATTTTAATTTACTGTAATTAAAAATGATGAAGGGTATATTCACAAAAGAAAGTGAAGTCGGTCGGTAGAACTGTTTTAACTGGAATGTAGGATTGAATTCTTTATGCTTCCTTTTTGAGCTGAAACTCTCATACCCTGGGAAAGTTGTTTCTGTCTGCATGGAAAAAGCACAGTCTAACAGGCATAAGAGCTAAAATGGTCAGAGACATATTTGTGAGATTTAAAAAAAATTCAGTCATGCTATAAATAGTTTGTCATCATTTTTCCACATAAGTACTTTGCCATGTCAATTAAAATTCTCCAACACATGGGTATTTGGAATATCTCATAGATACTAAATCTATCTAAGAAGAGATTATAATTCATTTAGCTGAATAGCCAATGTAAAAGAAAGTTTTCTTTCTAACTTTTGATAATTATTAAAATATGATTAATATTCTTATGCATAAATTATTCTCTGCATCCAGATGGTCCCTTGAGAGAGATTCATAAGAGTGGAATAGCTGAGACAGAGAACCAGTAGTCTTATGTCTCTTTTTGCATTATGCTCAATTGTTTTCTTGCAAGGTTAGAGCAATTAATTCTCTCATCATCTGTGGATAAAAATGATATCACTGCTCTGTCAACATCTTTGTGCATTTTAAAAAACTCTTATTTTATAGTTGAAAATGTGTCTTTCTGTGTAGGTTGTCATTTTTATTACTAAGGAAGTCACATATGTTTCTGAAATAACTTGGGGGCATGAAGGCATTTTTCTGTGTATGTATTAGTTAATTTTTCTATGGAGACATTAGTACTTTGGTTGCTTATTGGTAGTATATTTATGTATTAAATATATTAAACTTCTGTCTGTCTTATTAAACCAGAATCCATCCAACATATATCATTGTTTCTATTTTTATCAAGTTTTCAATATTCATATAAAATATTATATGTTTATCTATTTGACAATAAGTAGTCATTTTCCTTTTTTTCTTCCAATGCTTTTAGACTAAGAAATATTTTCCTCAATTCAAGATCAATCTAATATTACCTATTTTATCTACTATGGTTTTTGTGGTTATATTTTTAACTCTAAATCCATTAGAAATTTATTTTGGTATATGATATAAGATGAAAATATAGCATGATATCTTTCTCAAGAATTTTTCTCAGCACTCTGGTTGAGCATATCATCCCTTCCCATTAGTCTGTGCTATCTCTTTTAGCAAATACTAAGTTTTTTCATATGATAAAATCTGTTCAAGCGTTATCTGCTCACTTATGTTGAATTTGTGCTCATAATGATACTATAATTTTATGTTTGATATCTAGTAAAGCAAATCATCTCAACTTCCTACATTTTATAACATCAGTGCATTCTTCCTATAATATTCCAAGAAAACTTCCACTGGGATTTAAAAATTAACTTATTCTCAATTTATAAGACGAGCCAGGGAAAAGAGAAGAGATGGCAACTCTGGAGACCTGAGCCATTGTAGAAGTGAGGAGGGTTATAGAATTCACTTCCCTCCCTGCTCTTCCTTACCTCTAAAGGCTCCAGAGGCTTCCTACCACCAAATCTGAACAAAACAGTGAAAATCAAACCAGAGGAGAGGCTTCAAGGGAATCACCTGTAGAGACATTAAGTGTGGGGGTGGGGACTCCCTGGAAAGGGTGGAAACTTGAAATATCATTGGAAGTCTACTTGATCCTCCCTTGGGCACTTCTGAGCCAGAGAGAAGAGCAGAAGAAAGAGTAGGGCTGGCAGTGAAGCAGTTTGCATGCCACAATGGTCCCTTTGGCATTAGTGCCCAAATTTCATGTAGGTCACATGAACAATTGAACTTCAGAAGAAACCAAATCTGAGCGAATTTGCAAACACTTTTGCCCTGAGAGACTGTGTTGGCACTGGGCTAGCAGTGGAGCAGGGCTGAAGAGCAGGTGAGGTTTGAAAAAGATCAAACCAGAGTCAGATAGTAAGCATTTCATTGCCTCTTCTGAGAGCTGGGGCTTAGACCCCATGACATATATGGCATCGAATACCTGTCAAAGAAGTGGCAATCCCTGAAAGTAGATTGAGAGGAAGCCCAGCTACTCATTTCTCTTTTCCTAATCCTTCCTCCTTTCCTCTACAACACAACAGAGGAGTGGCAAGAAGAATGACATGCAGAGAAAGGGCATCAAGAAGAAGTCCACCATGCTCTCTTCAGGACCCTTGAGTCACAATTCTTACAGGCCTTGAGAAAAGAAAAAAGCTCTGAAAGATGAAAAAAATGGATAAAAAACAAAGTCAAGGAATTATCCCCAAATATCCTTAAGAGGTTTGAGACCCAGCATGGGAGGGACTTTTTGATATGACACAGTTGTGGGAATAAAGGTTGAGAATGAAGAATGATAAAACCATTTCCTCTTTGTAGCCCCACAGAGATGAGACAGTTCATCAAAGCACTTACATATGAATGAGCAAAGGGAAGAAAATAAAAATCATCTGTTATTCCATAAGGCAGTATAACTAATATTAACTGATGCTTACCACGGAATTTTATGTGAATTTCTTTAAAAATGCAATTAATATCAATTCACTATTTTAACTCATCTTTTATTCTCAGGAATACATTGTAAACATTTGTGCTTAAAAAGTGTATAGCAGAATTTTTAATAGTTTACAGTATTATATTCTGAGTTGATAATTTACTCAAGCAATGCCATGTCCTTTTATACTTGAAGTTGTTTCCAATATGTTACCATTTTATCTAATCCTATAATGAACATTCATAGAACTAAATTGCTGTGTCTCTCCTTAAGCTATTTCCTTAGGGTGAATCCTAATAGTGGAGCTGCTTTATCAAAAGGTGTGCATATACATTTGAAAGCTTTTTGTACATGCTGTCAATTCTCCTTCAGTTTGCACATCTACCAATAATCCATAAAATCTGTTTTCTGCATTTGGACCCAAATGAGTATATTTCTTCCTTTGGTTTATTTAATATCTGTTTGCAATATTTTTAATGCATTTCTCTGAATACTAATGAGAGCTGACATTTTTCATTAATTTGCTATATATAAGACCTGTGATGTGCACTATTTCTGTGTCTTACTCATTCTTCTATTAGAATACAAGTTATCTTATTGTTTTGTGAAAGTCACTTGCGTATATATCATATATTTTATAGATATCGTCAATTTCCTTAGTTTATCATATTATTTCCCATACTAAAGTGCCAGCATTTTAGATTTCGCTACAAATTATTTTATGACATGCCAAGTGGCAGCACTATTTCTATAAAAGGTCAGAGAATAAATGTTTTAGTTTTTGCCATCAAATGGTCTCTGTCACAAATCTGCAGAGCAAAAGTAATCATGTAAGTGACACTGGTCTTCATTTTAAATTTGGCTATGAATATGCAGTTGTTTGTCCCTGGCTGGTTTAACAATAGGTGTCATGTCTTGAAAGTGGTTCATCACATCAAGGATATATTATTTTCTATATTCTATTCTTATTTGTGTGGCTTCGGTTTTTAAATTTCTATTTTTAATATATTTGTAAATATTATTTTATAGATTTAGTTTTTCTTAAATGGGTTAACCATCTGGCCTAAAATTATGTATTGAATAATGCATACTTTCTCAACTGAACTGATTTGCAAACTTTTCTAGAGTAAAAAACATGGACACCTGCACACATTCTTAGATGTTTAAACTGCTCCCACTATTCTTAAAAATCTAGTAAATCTAAAATTCATGCTTTAGTATTAGTTTTGTAGTATATTTAAATACCTTATTAACGATTCCATTCGCCTCCAACTCTTCTTTCTTGCTGATTTTTTTTTCTTTTTTCCAAATTGTTCTTCAAACTAATTTTCCAAGGTCTAATAGAATCACATTCTATTTTTATTAAAATTAAATTAATTTATAGATTAATATTCAGATAATCTTACAGCACAAGATGATGGTGTGCATATAATGGAGACATAATTCCTCCTATCTTTGGTCTCACAAATTGATATTTTTTATAAACAACAAATTTAACTTAAAAAGTTCAAACTTTGTAATTTGAAATTAACCTTACTGTCTCATTTGAAAATAAAATTCAGGTGCTTATAATTTTGAAACTCACTGGTTTAGCTTACTGATATTATCATTATTCCTGAACTGGCTTCTGTTATCTTATTTTGTGTCTTAATATATTTAATTACTTTTTCTAGATTCATTCGTTTTCTGTTCTTTGACATTAATTGACTTTAATTCTATTATTCTGTTATTTAGAAATTAATTTATAACTAATTTACGCTCTATGTAATTTGTATGAATGAGAAATGAAATTATATAATTTGATTCCCCCCTGTTGAAATAAAAGATATAATACAATCTTATCTGACCCTCAGTACCTGACTCCATCAAACTTATCAGTTATTTTTAATAACAAAATAAAGAATTTTAGAGTTATCATCTTTTTAAATAAAATATCTTCTCATTTTAGAATAATTTTTGAATTTTTCTTTTATAAACAGAGTTGTAAAAATAACGTTATTAATATTATATATGAAATTTTTTTTTACTATATTGGCCTTCTACTAGCCTGCAGCTATTTCATGAAGTCTATGTCTTCCTGTGCTCTGTTGTAAATGTCATATTATTTTTTAAAGTTTTCCTCAGATTCACTGGTAGGTAATTATCAGTTTTTAACCTTCTGAGTTTCTAGACACTATTTAGTTCCCCCTGTCTTGTAGTATTTTTCTCAGAATCCATGATGCATTATTCTTTTTTTATCTTAGTCCCTGGTCCTATAACCTGTCGCATGCAAGGGCTAGAATATTCTTCTCTTACATACAATAGAATAACAGGCTGATATGCATGTTTAAGCATCACTTAACTTCGTGTATCTTTGTTCCACATGAGGACATGTCTTTCTCCTACTCCTCAGTCTGGTTGTCTGGTTCTATGAACTAGTATGCTACATGCAAAACTAGAATTCCCTGCATGCACTGCTACTCAGGTTCTTCCTATAATGGTTCCATGTAAATAATGCGCTTTAATTCTATTGCCTGTATCTGTACTATACTTTCCAGTAGAAAAGAATGAAAGTGTCCAAGTTTTTGACCACTTCAAACCCTGAATCTCTAGGTCAATCTTAGTGCCTGAAGCACAAAATATTTTTCTACCATTAATGAAAAAGTTTTTGTGTACAAATTTGTCTTCTATTGTCCCGAAATTAATTCCATTTTCTTCAAAGTTCTAGTATAATACTATCTATCAGTCTTATTTTCCATGTTAGGAGCTTTATTTTTCCCCTAGGCTTTTACTAATGTTTTAATATTACACGTTGTGAGAGGCTTCCCTGGAGACTGCTAGCTAGATGACACTTTGAATAACAATAGCAGCTAACACTTACTGAGTACTTACCATGTACCATCCATCCATTTTCTCATTTAATCACCACAATAACCCTCATTTAACCTCTTGAAGACTGATTTGCCCAAGGACACTTTCTACTAAGGGCACACACTCCAGGCACATGTATTTAAAATCATCTGCAAATTCCCAGGTTCTCTGGCATTCAAACAAACAAATTTTTTTTTATGCTTTACTGAATTTCTTAAACTTTCTCAACTTGACTTAACCCCTCAAATGTCAGCATTTTATCCTCCTTTCTTGGCATATTGTTTTTTGATATATAACCTCATTAATTCTATGATTAATCTCTCACTTGATATGCAACTCATGTCATTCATGCTTAATTAATGGGTATTTAGTAACCAAAGATTCTTTAAAATTCTTTTATTTGGAAAAATTATATCTTTCAGATACCTGAGTGAGTATTTTACTTTTCTATGCTGTTTTTTAAATATTATGGAAGAAAGGTCTTTTGTAAACAATACATGAACCATATATACTTTTAGACATACATAATATAAAAAGTTAACAATTGTAGAGAAATATTTTACATGAGCACCAAATTTACTAATAGATGGTCACAGGAATATTAAGAAGGAAAAACACCTTACATGATTGTTATGTTATATTTTCTAGAAAGGTGACTGAAATGAAAGTAAACATGCACAATATTCTTTAAGGAGTGTTCCTGAGATCAGCACATACAAAGGAAGAGAAGGCAGCAGGATTGAGTAGAGGGAGAAATTGGACTTAGATGTAAGATAAACCAGAGCCTCAGTCAACCCCTCTAGAAGTCAGAGCCCTCGGAGTTCTCTCAGTTTGGGCCAAGATAATGAAATCTTTATATTCCCTCATCGATCAGCAGTTGGAAATGGGTTGTCTTGAAAGGAAGCAGTCTCTGAAGGTGCTGACACAAAATTGACTGCTGGCAATTACCCACCCTTTATTGAAGGGGGACCTAGAGTATCACAGAATCTACTACAGTGATCCTCTTAAAGGTCAATCGTTTCTGAGATGGCCAACTGTATCAGTGCATTTCTAACTATTTTAACACATGCCTGTCTTTTAGTGTTTTGACTAATGGTGGCAGAGTCCATGACAGGAAGCCTGAGCAAGAGCAAATGGTCTGTATGATACTTAGCACTTACTCCAGGACTCAATAAATGGCTACCATCCTCTCTCTGGATAAATGTCTTAGGTGCACACTTCTTGGAAACCTCCAATGAAAGAAAATCTGTCACTAATATTTTGCTCTTTTTTTTCACTTGGCTTTTACTAATGATCAAGGGCCACTAGTAAAAAATATGACAAAAGAGATCTATTCATTCACCAGTGAAGGAGAGGGGAGTTCATGCTCTAAAATCCTCAACGGACAGTACGGAGAATAAACTTTTATAGGCAGTCTAAGTGGGAAAGGAGAGGTGTGTTCCCATGAGGATAGCTTTCCTTCACCAAGGTCTATTCCACTGTCATTATTTCATATGATATATCTCATTGTCTCCACCCTAGGATGTGCTATTTAGTATTATAATGAGCATTGTGCTAGACCCTTGTCCCACTTTGCCTCCATTCTATCTGCATTCTGGTTTTAACTAGCTCAGAACAATCTTCTCCGGTCTTCTTTCTAAGTTTACAGTAAAACAATGATTTATTAGTCCAGTGTCTTATAATTGAGCAGTTTCTAGAAGTAAACAGAGCTGGAATGTGCTGTTAGTTTAACCCATTCAACTCTGGACCAGTTTACAGATCTATTAAATGTGTCCCCTCACACAGACAAGTCTTCAGTGATTCAGCATGCTTATGGGTCTTTCATGCCTAGAAGGAACATAAGTGACAGAACGCATCAATCAACTAATATGAGAGCATCTGCCATGTGCTTAGACAGTAGAGGAGACACAAAAAGGTTTAGAAACAGCATGTTATGCTCGTGGAAGCCCTGGCTTCTCACTTTACTTCCAATAAAATCCAAATTCTATGCCATGGTTTATAATTTGCAATCTTATCTTCCCCTTGTCTATTTCTCAGATTTTATCCCTCTCTTGTCTCTTTGTTCTAGCTACACTGTTTATTCATTTTCGATTCCATTTGTCTGGAATAATCTTTCCCAAAATCTCTGCATAATTGACTTCAAATTTTTCTGTTTCAGAGAGGTTTTCTTTGATTCCTGGAGCTAAAGTCATCATCCATCGTGGATTTATTTTCTTCCTGAAATATTTTGCTTTCTGAAATTATCTCCCTTGCTCATTTACTTGTTAATTAACTGCATCCCCCAAATGTGTAAACTATATGAGAATCCTGAACTTATTTGTCCTGAGTGCTTAATATAATGGTTGACACATAGTAGGTATTAAAAGATATATTGAATGAATAAACCAAGCAGTAGGCCTAGGTTCTATTCTTATTTCTACAAGCTGTGTGAAATTGGGAGGATCATTTAACCCTTTTCTATGGAAATATTCGTCTAGAACAAGAGTTAGCAAATTATGGCCCACAGATCAAATATAGCTGGTCAATTAATTTTGTAAATAAAGTTTTATTGGAACATATTTGTCATATTTGTTTGTTAAAGCATTGTCTATGACTTATTTCATTCTATAAGATCAGAGTTGAGTAGTTGAGATCAATACAGTTGGCTTACAAAGCTTAAAATATATACAATCTGGCACTTTAATGAAAAACTTTATTGAACTTCGGTGATAATAATATCTGTTCTACATTCCCTGCAGCATTTTTGTAAAGAACAAGTGAGAATTCATGTGAAATATCTTTATGAAGTGAAAAATGCTACTTATCTAAGGAGTTAACTTTATTAGCTAGGAAGATGATTGTCATGAAGTCACTGTTATCAGACAATAATTATGTAAAATAAAAGTGCCGACTAATATAATTCAGATTATTTCAAAAGGATTTCAGAGAAATACAGTCAAACCAGTCTTAATGTAACAACCAACTTACCAACACCTCACCAAAGTGGAGATGAAGAGGAGACAGACATCCTTGAGTCAAACTTCCATTCTACTACTTATCACCTGTGTGTATTTGGAAACTTACCAACTCTACCTGTCAGGTCTCTCATCTGTAAAATGAGGATACATCAAAGGCAGTTGTTTCTTCTTCTTCTCCTTCTCCTCTTCCTCCTCCTCCTCCTTCTTCCTACTTCTCCCAACTTCTGAACTAGATATGTGGCTAAGGAAATAAACTTGCGTTTCCGTCCCTTTATAACATGGAGAGAGCATCACAGATTGCCTTGGGTCTAAATTTCCTCCCTGCTAACTCTTGTGTTTATCTACTGTCTTCAGGGCTACACCATCCTCTTCCCAGATGACCACTGACCCTTGGCTTCATCCTAGCCTCTCTTCTCCCTGACTTCCCACATTGAATAGATTACCAATATGTGCCTCCTCCAACTTATCTCTAGCCTTTGGGCTCTTACTCCATTCTTAAGGTCAAAGCCTTATTTTACAAGCTCACCAGATCCTGCCTCTATTCCTATGATAGCCTTTCAGTTGGGCACCATACTCCAGGGGACTTCAGCTCCAGTCCACCCTTGAAATAGCATCAGTGTCATCCTCTAGAATAAAACCATGTCACTTTGCTTTCTTTTTTTCTTTATTTTGCATTGCTATATGCTTTTTAGGTAAAGATCTGTAAATGTCTGCTTGTTGCAAGAGACCCATCTACACCTATCAGCTGACTACACGTGAAAACTCATCTTCTACCTGTTTCCTGATGGAACCCTCCTCATATCTGTCTTTCAATGACATTCACCTACTCACTGCTCCCCTAGTCATTATGCAGATATGAACAAGAAACAAAACACTTTCTGTAAACTACTGAGATGGGGGGTGGTGATTTTTATGTAGCATTATCTCAGCAGAAATGTGGTATGTAGCCAGGTATTTAACAGAGGCTTTTTCTTCCCTAATATAACTTCTGCGACATAATTCACTCCAAAATAGAGTCATAAATTTAAAAGTTCACTAATGAATATATGTGAAGAAGGAAATCATGTGCTATCTTGGGGGAACATTTGTTGAATGCGTGTCTTATATACTCACAACTTAATCCCCATTAACAGGGTAAATTTCTTTTCTTAGAACAATATAGTAAAGCTCTAAAGGATAAAAATTATGGCAGATGAAAAATCAAAGAGGCAAGAAAATGTAGTGGAAATGGCACTGAGAAAAAAAGCCTAAGAAGAAGTAACACAAAATAGGGACAATTTGGGCTGATTGGATAATTCAGGGTATGGAAAAGGAAACTCAGCAAGATAAACAGATAACCATGTGAGTATATGAATAAAAGGTCCCCAATAGGGCAGGAAGAGTTAGAAGAGTGAAAAGATGAGCAGTATCTTTGATATGGATCTGAGCCAGATGAGTCTCATAAGGGAGGCTAGCTCTGTGACTGGGTAAGAAGGCCTAGATCATGGGAGAACAGTATTCTCAAGTAGAAGTAGCCATTGAACTAATTCCCTTGAACATTCATCTGAGAGCTCTAATGGATACTTGTACATCATTTTGCCCACATTAGCTACTAAGGGAACTTGACCCTCAATCAGAGGCACTATTGGGCACATTAATTGCCCTGCTAATGGCCTGACCTCTTGAATAATGTCACATATATATTTCCTTGACCTCATTGGTTTTCAAGTGCTCCCACCCCTACAAATTGCATATTGTTTCTTTTGTTGCTGGAAGGAAAGAAAAGGAGGGAGTGTGGAAGGAGACCGGCAGTGCAAAGAGTTTACTGTAGATTATTCTTAATAACTACCTGAGCTTATGTATAAGGTCCCATGGGTATCCTGGGAATTACCCAGCAAGGTAAATGTATCCTATTTAGTTCTCAGAACCAAGTGTGCAATCTCTGAATTACCTTGATCTTCAGTCTGAATGAGGGGACTTGAAATGATCCAGAAATTAGAACCCATATCTAATTTGTGGTAAAGCTCCTTAGTCTTTTCTGGAAAAAAGCATGAGGAAAGGGTAAAAATGCACCAGTTATCATTAATCATCAAAAATTGTTTGATACAAGTGTTCTAAGTAATTAACATTATGACATTCTCTAAGATGCTGGATGTGAAATGGGTACATACTACCTTGGCGAATTGATCTTAGCTCTTTAAGTGCTTCATTTCAACAAACTTTGACAAACAGAAAAAAGAAAGCAAATAGAATATCTTTTGATATTAAGATTCTTTTGAAAAAGAGGAGGAAGAAGTACCTTTGTTTTTTATTTACTTGTACATTTTTGTTTTTCCTCTCAGCCCCAGGATGCAAACTCGGGTCCCTGGGATGTACATGGAGCAAGCCCAACTAGAGGCAGCGAAACAAACAGCTACTCTACCAGGGTGCACCAACATTTAGATATTTTTAAATTTTCCATCCTGGGAATTATTTCTGAAAGTAACAATATACCAGTGTCTACTAACAACCTCTAACTTTAGTGAATTCCAGGTTTTCAAGAAACATGAGCAGCTAAATCTTTGGGGCAAGTTCTGTCTACTTGATTTGAAAAGCTCTTAATATCCAGAAAATATTTAAACAAATGAATAAATAACTTTTCCCCTCATCAACAAGAAATACCCTGGGTGACTTTAGAAATGAATCTTCTTTGATGGTAATGTCCCAGACTAGCACACAGACTTCAGATAAATAAAATTAGTAGGTCCTTCTTCTATGGGTCAGGTGGATAAAGTGCTGGCTATGAAAGCAGTGGACTCAGTTTCAAGATCTGTGTCTGGGAGTGGTTAAAAAATATAAAATATATATGTATAATTAGTGTAGAATAAGCTATAGGCAATAGTAGTTCGTTTGCTAAAGGGTTTTTTTTTATTTTGTACTTGAAAAATTTTATGGTAAAAATATAGCAATTAAGACACTTGAGAAAAAATGCCCCAACAGTGCAACAATTCCTAAATAATAGAATCAAGCAAGATGAATTTATAAAGTGAGTGAATCATTTTCTTCTACAGACCTTAGTTCCTTTATTTAAAATGAGAGGCATGGAACAGAAAATTTCTGAATATTCTGGTGGTAAAGATCAATATCTCCACATCTGTGTGTGAACATAGATTGAGAATAAGATCTCCTTCCTGCAGCCAGGAATCTTCTGAATCTGATCATCCCACCTTCACCCCCCACCTCACACCAATTTGCCTTTACTATCACAGCTCACCAGGAACCCTTGCCCTTTAGTAGCACCTGTTTTCTCTTGGGATAGCCTTGGAAAAGCCAGGCTCCAACGAATTACTGGGGCTTGATCAAGTCTCTCCCCTCATTTGAAAATCTATACATAGATTACCCATATTTAATTTTTTTAATCAAGGCACAGCTCACTGTCCACTTCTATGAAGTTTTCTCTGAATAGATTAGGCCTGGCTCTTTCATTTCTCTAAGTTATTGCCTATATGATCTACAATGTGACTACATACAATTCAAAGTGTATTGTGGGCATTGCATTTAGTTTAAGAGTTTGAACTTTAGAACTAGGCTGCATAGATTCAAATGTCACCGATACCACATAAGTATTCTTTGATTTTGGGGAAGTTAGTTAACCTCAACTGACCTCTCTACGCCTTTGCTTCATCACTTTTAAACTGGGTATAGTATGACAAATACTTCAGAAGTTCTGTGCAATGGAACCATTTCTGACTAAAGCATCTTAAGTAATGCATGGATAATGTTTCAATGTCTCCAGCATTATACAATATCAGCATAATTTAACATTTTGTGGTCAATTTTGGTTGCATTTTGTACTATTTTAATACATTTAAGTCCATATAAAAACTTAAACACAGATAAATGAAATGACTTGTAATCCCATCACCTGAGATAATAATAGTTAAAACATATTGCATTTATTCTTACAAGATATTTTCCCACAAATTGTCATAGTTTTAAAACATGTTCACAAAGTCTTTGACACTCCTGCTTACAGAAGATGGAGACTTATTCCTTCTCCAATGTGAGTGAGTCAGACTTAGTGACAGTTTCTAGCTAATAGAACATGAAAGTTGTGATGGTGTACATTTTTCTGAAACAAGGTCATAAAAAGCATCATCTCTGCTTTTTCATTTGGATGATTTTCTATAGTGTTCCTCTGGCTATTCATCTTTCTTGCTATATATCTATTCTCCAGTTTTAGGTTTAGTGATTACCATGAGTATTGTATCCAACTTTCGTATCTGAGATAGTCTTTACTACACTAGCTTCAATGCCTTCATTTGCCTATATGGGTCTTGTGTATTTACTCCTCTCCTTTAATGATTTCTTGTTGTCTCATATTATTTTTGGCTATGCTTCTGATTCTTTCTAATTATCATCTTACTCAATGCGTTGCTGACCTTTGTTTTTTTTCTTTTCATATTGAAAAACTCCTTTCAATGTTACTTTTAAGGCAGGTATAGTGTTAGTGAACTACATTAACATACTTTGGGAAAATCTTTACTTTGTCATCATATCTGAATGATAATTTTACAGGATAGAGTATTCTTGCTGGTATTTTTTATCTTTTAGTATTTTGACTATTTCATTCCACTCTCTCTTGACCTGGAGGGTTTCTGCTGAGAAATCTGATGATAGCTTGATGGGTGTTCCCTTGTAAGTTATGCTCTTCCTTTCTCTCACAGTCCTTAATATTGTTCCCTTAGCTTTGTCCTTTGACGATGTCACAAAGATGTGTTTTGACAGGTCTTTTTGCATGTAGTATTTTGGATGTTCTGTGAGCTTCTTGGACTTCCATGGTTAGTTGTTTTAAGTTTAAAAAAGGAAAACTAACACATTTCTCTTATATTGAAATTGAGACTGTCTTATCAAAGGGAGGTAGGGAAATAGGGCAAGGGAACCTGAGATTGAGTGATAAAAATGATAGGTACGACTGGCACTAAAACTCAGGTGGTATATTCAGGGTGATAAATATATTGATAGAGGTAGGAATATATTTTCTGAAAATTACATGGTATTACAAATTAATCATATATTAATAAAGAGAAGAAAGGACTCTTTCTTTTTCTCATCACTCTCTGTATGAACGTTAGCTGCCATATGGGGACATTCAAGTGGCACAATGGAATGGCCCATATGGTGAAGAGCTGAAGCCTGCTGCTAATGGTCACATAAGTGAGATGTCTTAGAAAAAGATCTGCCAGGCCTAGTTAAGTCTTCAAAGATTGCAGTGCTAGACAAAATTCTGAGTTCAATGACATGAGTGACCCTGAGTTGGAACCACCCGGCAATGCTGTCCCCAAATTCTAGACATACAAAAATTATAAAATCATAAATTAGTTGTTTTAAGCTACTAAGCTTTGGTGGAGTAGGTATTTGTTAAGTAGCAATAAGTATCTAAGTATGCAAACTCATTATTCACTATATATGTGTACATACATATACATATGTACATATGCACACATATATACCCACAAATGAGAAATTACTTCACTCTTTTGTAAACCTTTTCATTTTTTATTAATAATGATATATCATAAATTTATTTCCATTTGTATCCTCAGTGATGATCAAAAACTAGTCAGGAAATTCATTCAATCCCTGACAAAAAAAGATAAACCAGAAAGCTTCTCCATATATTTTATGGTGAATAAAAAAGTTTTTCGCTATTCTCAGGTTCAGTATCTGGGACTATTCAAATGAAATTGAAAAAAAACAGGTCAACAAAATGAAGGGCATGCAAATTTTATTTCATGATAATGTTTTTATTTTTATGCTCATATGGGGGTCTCACAGAAAAATAAAACCCAAAGATGTAGTTAGGGCTGAGAACTTATATACCATTTCAACAAAGAGTGATAGATTAGTTGCAAAGTTACAAAGCAAAGAGCTTTGAGTTTCTAGAAGTGATGATATGTGGGAAAGTTAATGGAAGATCAGTGTTATTTCAGAAAAGCTTGTTATGCACATTCAATCTCATGTAGTCTCTGTGATAATGAGTGTTTGTGGTGGTTTTCCTCTTACAGGTATGAGAGAGGGGTGAAGGAACATCTTGACTTTAGGCAGAAAAGGGAGGTAAAAAATTCTTCTTACATTTACTGTTTCTCAATTGTGTTCATCTCCAAATTCCACTTATAACAAAGTGGAATATTTTGAAGTGGCATATTATTATCTCCTTCAATTTATTGAGGTATACAATTCTCCTAGGAAAATATCTATATTCTACAATTTGAAATAAAACTTAAGATGAAACCATTGCTATGGTTGCTAAGAAAGAAAAGAAATTCTGGTGTTCATGGTTGGTATCCATTCTCTTCCTAGGGGTGTGCTTTTCTGTAAAAGGAGGATCATGTTAACCTGAAGTAGAATGAAGATAGAGAATAGGACAAGTCCATATGTAATTTAAGATGTGGAGTAGGAGAGTTTAATGAGGAAATTGTTCAAATAGTAGTGTGGAAATCTTGAGGACTAATGAACTATCTTAGAAGGTGAAGAAAATTCCAAGGACCATGGGCTGAGTCCTAGGTGAATTCTCTACATAGACGGACGGAAAAGAAGGTGGTCAAAAAAAGAAGCACAAAAAAGACATCAATCAGGATAGAGACAAACAAGGGTAGATAAAACCATAACAGTCATGAGAATGAATGTGTCAAGAAATGAAGAATAGGTATAATAAAAAGTCTCAGATATCATTGAAAGAAAAAGGACCATTGGATTTTCTTAAAGGAAAGGTGCAGACAGGAATAAAGGAGAGTAAGTAGGCAGACAGGCAGTCAGGAAGAGAGGAGGAGACATTTTTATTTACACTTATTTATTTGTTCATCCTTTGTCATTCCTACCACCCCTGGGTCTTAAACTCCAGTTCTTGGGATGTATGTAGACCACATTTGGTGGTCTTATCCACTAGGGGAATAACCAAGACCATTAGATTTTACAAGAAGTTTATTTAATGATCTTAAGTACTCAGTGAAAGAGCAAAGGGGTTAAGAACCAAATGAATAGTTGATTTTGGTCTGATTTAGTGTTTCCCTGTATCTCTTCCATTCGACCTTTAGGGATTGATTCATTTGGCACCCCCAAGATGGCGCCTCTGACCAGCTAGACTGCATTAGGTGCTACATTCCTGTTAGTTCATACAGCACCAACTGCTCTACCATCACATAGCATTAATCATGCATTTTTATAGTAGTCGCATGTTTCTTCATAGTTTCAGCTCTAGAAAGATACTTTAAAAAGGGAATATTTAGGTGTTTTTTATACCTCCAGAACCAAGAACAGCACACATTGCTCGAGCTCAGAGAATCTTTGATGAATGAATGAGCGAAACAGAAGGAAAAGGGGAAGACCTTGGTTGAGAGGGGATGTCATGAAAGTAGAGAAGTAGTAGAACCTTAGTATAACTGGAACATTAAAGTCCAGTGAAGGAATAACATTTCAGAGAAGGACTGGTTTGAATCCTAAAACCATCTAACCTAGAAGTTAAGGATGTAATAAGCATTGAACATTAGAATCAGTATTAAGACAAAAGATGCCTATGGCTGTAGGAAGGCAAAAAAAACCAACACCTATATAATTTCTGGTATCTTTATATTTGTGCACAAAGATCATGTGATGATGTAGATTGTGCTCCTATTTAGTCAGCATAGCATTTGTGGAATTAATAATATGTAAAATTATGAATTATTATATTATCATAAGGTTAACATTCAAATTATAGATGTAATATGGACATCAATATTCTAAAAATTCTCATGTGTGTTGCATATTGAAATGTCAAATGGTTGAAGTATAAATGTATTTTTACGTTTACAAAAAATAAACACAACTATAATTAATGATGATTTTAAAAATTAATTTTACGTTCAGAAACAAGTGAGAACTTTCAAATAGTTTAATAAGTAGAGACATAGATTGATGGTTTATATCACTTTAAGAGAGAATATTGATTGATAAGTTTAAGAAAAACATGAATTCCTTTCTAAACCAACAAATGTTTCATAAAAATTTAAATATAAAAATAATACAAGGCCAAATAATAGACATTAAACTATAATTTAAATTCATCTTTGAGAAATAGTTTTCAGTGATATCATTATAATATTAAACAAGATAACATATTGGATTATTTCTGAAGTTTTGGGAATGCATCTTTGTCAGGCAATGCTACAGAGCTCTATTTGGGGGTCATTGTGTCAATAAAAGTGCCTAAATATGATCAATATTCAAGTTCAACAGATGAGGAAGCCTTCATGGGTTACTACTAGAGAAAAAGGAAGACTTTTTAACATGACAGCGGCCAGACCTGCAGCAAAATTCTATACTGACTGAACAAGACTCAAAATATCATGCTTACCCACCAACCTCATATGAGAGTCAGCATGCATTTACTATTACAAATGTGTACTGTAGTGCTCACACAAGCAATCAAGCAATGGACAGTACTTAAGAAAATATTTTCTCTGATCTACAATGCCAAGTGTGCAAAAATTGACTGTTAGATTTTTAATAATAAATATTTTGATACATTTTCAGATTTATCTTTATGACCTAGAAGTTCATTTTATGATGGTGATTTTCAGCTTTGACCTCAGCTTTGATCAAATGTAAGTTTAACATTGACCCTTTAGCATTTAACAAAATGTGTATTCAGTGTACAGCAATAAAGAACATGGGTCCTGGGAAATAGATAATCCCCACAGTGTTTGGAAGAGGTCTCTGGCTCCAAATTCAAATAAAGGAAATCTTGAGAGGTTTCAACACTCCCATGGGGAGGGCCAGGATTTAAGGGAAGATGGAACTATCTCTTTTATCCTAATTAAGGGAATAAATAATATGAGCTAAGGCCTCTCTGATAAATGACATGGGGCTCAGGTTGGGGAGGGGGAATGAGGATGGGGTGGCACATTTCATATCTTCAACAGTTCAAGCAGGTGGTAAATAAGCTTAAAAGAGAAACTTCTGACACTACAGTAACAAAATTAAACTCAGTTCTTAAATGAAGCTCTAGGAAGGCTCTCATCATTCCATTTTTCTCTAGAATAGAATGAGTGTTTGAGATATTGGCTAACAGATGCAGGAATCAATTAAACACAGTAGTAGAGGTTCTGTGGGACTACAAGGATCAGAAAACTTGGCGTCACTAAGTTGCTGAACAGAGCCGTCAATGAGCACACAGGTCCTGCTCTCACAGCCATTCGCCAGCCTGTTTTGTTCAGTGTGGAGCAACATTGTCCAGATCCCTAATTGTTTACTAACTGTTTAATTCTCCCCATTTTTCACAAAGATATTTGAAGCACAATAATATTTATCTTCAAACTGAAAAAAAAGAGTGTCACAGTATTTACAAATTTGTAGATTTGTGGGAATTTAGGGAGAGATCCCTCTTAAATATCAGAGGTTTAAAGTATTAGCTTATAGAATGTCTTTATTCTTCTAAACAATACTTAACATTTTCCCAAACTCTGGAATAGCATGATTAAGTAAGTTGCTAAAGGCAACTGAAGTCCATAGCAAAAATGGGTTACTTGCTTAGATATTCTGGTCAGGCAAAGTTTTCATAAGATTATATTTCAACCAACCACACCTACCTAAACAGGGAAAATAATTTATTCATTTATGTATTTATTAATACTTTCCTATTAATATAAGTACTAAAATAGGGAACTTAGACAAGGACTCACAAAGGCAGTGAGACATGAACCTTGATTTCAGGCTTTTTGTACTTTATTTTTAATAAATATAACAATGATTTATATTTACATGTCATTTTACAGCTTTCAAAGAGTTTTAATACATTCTCATATCATCCTCAAAGATTCTTGCACAACAATTATGATTAACTCTTTTATATTCATTATAAAGATGAGAAAACTGGACTTCGAATAAGTGAAGACATTTTTGTAAGGTCGCAAATTTATGTGTGATCACAATTCATGCACAGATTTTTTTTGACTCTGGGTTTAATGTTCTCATTTACATTGGCTGCATCTTGAAAATGAAAGTACGCCTTTGCTAAATCAAGATTGGATGGAAGGAATAGAAAAGGTTTTTGATCAATTTCACCATGAGGGCCTATAAGGCATCTGGCACTGAAAAAGTTACCATGTAGGACTGAGTGGAAAAGAGAGTTTATTTCCTACTTTCCGAAAGCTTTTAAATTTACTGGATGTTTAAAAAACATGAAAAAAATAGAGATAAGAAGACTTAAACTAGAATCAATATGATGATAACACACAACAAGATGGTTCTGGTCCTTAGGGAGCTTACAGAATCTGTCTTGGTCAACATTTTATGTTCCAATGCCTGCCACAGGGTCTGGGACATAGTAGGTATAGGTACCTGGTAAAAATGATTTGTGTTAATAAAAGATCATTGGAACCAATAAATAACCATGAGACACATCTGAGTGTATATTATTATTTAAAGCCTGATAAAGCATGAATTACAAAGCAATAGGAATAAAATATTTATTAAGTACAAGGTATTAGGAAAATTATTTGAAGAAAATCAAATTTGAATGCCATTTCATAATCTCATAATGTCAAATAATTCTAGATGAATCGAGAAATTCAATGTTAAAAACCAAAAATTTTTAAAAAGGTATAGGCAGGAAAGAAGGCAAATAGGCAGACAGGCAGGAAGAGAGAAAAAAAGCCACGTTCTATTTTTTTCCATTTTAGTTGTTCACCTGGGTTGTTTTTCCCTTCGAACCCAGGACTCAAACTCAGGTGTATGTGGACTGCATCCTTCAGAGGCAATTGACCCAACTGCTAATCTACCAGGGTACTCCAAGAGCCAAAATATTTTTAAAGTCAGATACTAAAATGCACTATAATTTCACTAATTTCTGACTGACAAAGAATTTTTATATATAAATATAATGCAAAAAAATCATACTGTATATAGTTACTATCATGATTACATAAAAGAATTTTGTTCTTGATTTTTACATTTTAATATGTCCAAGGACACCATGAACATATAATGAACTAGGAAATGTATTAACAATAAATTTTAAAAAATGATTAGTCATTTAATGTATTAAAAAACAAAAAACCATCACAGCATATGAAAAACTAAGAATCCAATAAGACAAGCATAAATACATGAAGAAAAAATAGTCAAGGAACATAAAAAACTAATTCATAGGATAAGCAAACCTGGAAAATTATTGAAAAATATTCAACCCCACTGTCAATGAAAGCAAAATAAAGATCACTGATTTTTTTTACCTATTACATTTACAAAAATTAAAATTTAACTGTTTAATACTGCCAAAAGAATTATGAAATGACTTTGCCATAAACTGACGGTAGAAATTAAAATGGAACAAACTTTCTAGAAGACAATTTGGCAACGGTTATCCAACCTTTTTAATGTGTATAAACTATCAATCAGTAAATCTGCTTCTATATCATCCTAATCGTCAGAAATGCAAAAAGATGCATATACAATGAAGTTCTTCTTGATAATAGTGAAAAATTATAAACAAAATAAATATCCCACTCTAGGAAATTGTTAAGCAAATGAGTGATAAGATATAGTATTATACAGTCATTAAAGATAATGTTTTAATCAATATTGAAATATGAAATGTTTGCTATGTCAAAAAAGATTACAAAAGAGTAATAGAGTATATTCTTTTAACAAACAAGAAAGGCGGAAAAAAGAAAGGAAGAAGAGAGATGGGAAAAAAAATAATGGCACATCATCATAAATCAACACATGTATATAATGTGTTGATCACAATTAATTCTATCCTTTACCATATAATTGGTTGTTTTTGTCTGATTTGCTTACACTTCAAACCTATATAATAATGTGATGTAATGTTCATTCAAAAAAATTTAAATATAAACAAATATTGTTTTATCAAGAAGTAATGGAACCTCTGTTGCTATTTTACTGTGTATCTTGGGATGATGACATAACAAAGGATTTCTTATTTTTTGGTTTGTTTTGCTTTTCAGTATTTTTATTTTTTCCACATTTTTATAATTAAAAATATTCTAAGATAGCAAAAAATACTCAGAAATCTCTGGAAAGTAGGATTACAAATGCCCTTCATTTTTTCCATGATACTTCTCTGTTTTTTCAATATTTTTACAGAAAGCATGAATTAGTTTTATTCAAAGGGAAAATAGCTCTTTTTTGCACAAAGAAGATATGGTTATCTACTGTGTGTAACATTTTATTTCAACATAGTATTTGCACAAGACTATGAAATACATTGTTAATAATAAAGATCTGGTTTGAATAATTTAGAATAGATGAAGAGTTCAAACGGATACAGATTTGGCAGTGAGTCCCAGGTTTCCAATAGCCTTTCAATTCTTTCCAAAAGGAAACCATGACAGAAATGAAGATGTATTCTCCTTATTTTCTTTTCAGCTTCCATGGCAGTCTGTGGGATGGAGAAACCTTAGCTGCAACTGTGCTCCTATGTGCTCAGAATTTGAGGGAGTGAAGAATAATAGTTGGGGCGTGACTGAGTGGAAAGGTCTTAAGAATAGTATTTATAGGGTTGTACACATTGTTTTCAGGAAACTACAAGTTAAAAAAAGATTGTTGTAAATACTCTATTTCACCTCTGCTTGAATCATGTTGATCATCTTTTCAATAAATAATACTAAAAATAACAATGGCTGACATTTTTTGAGTTCTTGCTCTATGCCAAGCACTGCATTAAATTCTGGTTATATATTATTTCTTTTCATCTGAATAGCATCCTTATGAAGCAGTAGCTAGTTGAATTCCCACTAGACAGATTTTAAAAAACAAGCTCGGTATGGTTAAGTAACTTGTCCAAGTTCCTAGTAAGTTGGTAGAGCTGACGCTTAAAACCAAGCTTATCTAGACTTAAGCTCAAAGTACTTCATAATGCATTGCATAGTGTATCAACTCAGTCTAAACAACATCCAACAAAAATGCATTCACAGCACCACCAAAAAACACATACTAACTAGAAAGTGAATAGCAGCATTTTTCTTACAAGCCCCCCACTAGAAACTAATCAGATTCACATCAGCAGTTGAACAGATAGTGTGGAATATTTGCCCAATAGAATACTATACAATATTGAGGATGAATTATCTACAATTACACGCAACAAATGGATGAGTATTGCAAATATGATGGTGAGCAAAAGCAGTCAGACTCAAAATCGACCGAATGCATGTTTCAGTTTACTTATTTAAAATATTCAAAAACAATTAAAATGAATTAATGATCCCAAAATCAGGACAGTGGTTAACCTTTAAGGTTGGGGAGTAGAAGGATGGTGGATGGTGGCAAAAGAGGGTTTTGGGGGGTAACAGCTATGTTCTCTTCCTTTAAGTCCTGGTTACAAGAAAATGTTCACCTTGTCAAAATACATTGAGTTGTGCACCTGCCATAGGTGTACCTTTCTCTATAAGTAGTGACTCTAGAGACGAAAGCAGTGGACGACAGATATCTAATTCAGTTTCTATTACAGAGAAATCTAAAACAAACACACTACATAGATAGATAATAACTGATAATGGAGGACCATGGAAATACTGATCTGATAATGATCAGCTTTCTGAGATATAAACAATTAATCCTGGGGAGTGACAAATAATATGCCATAACAAACTCACTTGGTTACCTTGCCGTCAAAATTCAGAACCACAGCATGTCTGTTTGGACATCAGGCAAGTATTTGCTTTAATATCACCACCTGCAGAATGAAATTCAACCAATTAAGTTAGGAAATTGCCATTTCAGATAATTATTATTTAGCCGGTTTCTAACTTCATAGCTCTGCAGCCGTTTGAGGACAAGGTCTCAAAACTGCCACAGGGTGTGGTATCGGAGTTGGTCTATTTTAACTTAATGATCTGGAAGAGGAAATAACCAGCAAGGTAATGACATTGCAAACGATGCTAAATTGAGAGTGTTGCAAATGCTAATAAAGGCAAAACAAAATGAGAAGACTTTGCTGATAAAATTTGGGCTTTAGTGAATAATACTGGAACATCGAATTCCCAATTCTCTGCCCTAGCAATAACACACACTCTGTTGTGCTCAAAAATAAAGATGTCATATCTAAAAAAATACTTTATCTCAGTATTACAACTTAAAATAAACTTAAAACATTTTAGAGTAGTATTAAATTGACAGATAAGTCACAAAAATATATAGGGTCTTTATACATCCCAGTTTTCCCTAATATTAATGTTATATTTGTTTATATATTTATCACAATTAATGAACCTCTATTGCTTCACCTTTATGTATGGAAGTCTATACTTTATTCAGATACCCTAGTTTTTACCTCTTTTCTCTTTTCTGTTGCAAGGTACCATCCAGAATACCACATTCTGTTTAGCTCCTGTTGGCATGACACTTTTTCAGACTTTGTTTTCAAGTACCTTGACCATTTTGAAGAGTCAGATATTTTGTGGATTGTTCCTTACATTGGGATTTCTTTAATTCTTCTCATGATTAGACCGAAATTATTGGTTTGGGGGAAGAGGATCACAGAGATAAAGAACCAATCTCATTCTATGATATCCAGGGCACATACTATCAAGATGACTACAACTGTTCACATTGACCTTGGGAACTTGACCAAGATAGAATTTGTCAGTTTTCTCTACTGTGCTTTCTCCTCCACCATTGCCAAGTCTTTCCATTGCTTTACACTTTGGAAGTCACACATAGAAAATAAGAAATTATGCCTACCTCCTTGAGGTCAATCTAGATAAACTATTTGGAATTCTTCTGCATAGGGGTTTTTGTATATTCTCCATATTTGTTTATTTGATCATTTATTTATGTCAGTATGGGCTCATGGATATTTATTTTATACCTTTAATCTAGTACTCCTTGATTTTTTATGTCAAATTATTACAGCTTTGAATGCTCACATCTCTTTCAGGTGGCCTCTGTGTCTCTTACACCATCAATGTGGATCTTCTTGAACATTTCCTTGTTTTCTAGCAGTAAAACATGCTCCAGGATCATCTATGCATTTTCTACCCTGTCCTAGAATCAGTTATTTATCTAAGGATTCCTAGTGGCTTTTCTTAGAGAATGGTGTTAGAAACCAAGACCTGAGTTCTAGGTGTAATCACTGCTACTAGGATGTTTATGCTTCCAGTAATCCTTTGCTGATAGTTCAAGTAAATATGTGTCTTTATATTCACTAATGTATACACACAGACTTACAAATATTTATGTATGTATACATCTATATATTAAGTGAAACATGAGTTTATACTGATGTCTCCATCTCCAATACACTATAATGTGGATTATTCTAGTCTCTTCTCTTTGCTAATCTGTAATTTTTCACCTTTAACAGTGAGAAACCTAGCTTCTATCATTTGCCATCCCTTTGTTTAATTTTTTAATCCAAATACACATGCACAATGGTTTCAAATTATTAACTGATACCCAATAGGAAACAACTTTATTAACTAGAGTGCATGCTTATATACATTTCCTTTCATTTTTAGTATAGATTCTACTTATTATCTTAGTACAGCAGGCCTTTGAATAGTGTTATTTCATTTGATCTTTATTATAATGTTGATGAGAAAAAAAATGGAGTCATTGTGTGAAGTTTACTCATTTTTCCCATATTTGTATGAGTTTTCTCCAGGTAATCTGGTTTTCCCACAAATCTCAAAGATTGCATGTTAAATTCACTGGCATGTCTAAATTGTCCCAGTATGCATGAGTGTAGGGGTGTGTATGTGTGAGTGTGTGCTGCCATGAAAGGACTTTCTGCCCATGATTGAGTTTTGCCTTGCACCCTGAGTTGCTGGCATAAGCTCCAGCCATCCTCAACCTGGAATTGAAATAAGCAAGTTGGAAAATAAATGAATGAACAACTACAAATGATAGTTGAATATTTTAAGTAGTTTGAGTATTTACAAGTTTGGTGGTGTTTTTGTGACCAACAATATACTGAAGGAAGATAATTTTTGATTATATAATGAGCCTATGGTAGTATTGGTTTGGTTGCAAGTCGTTTTGCTTAAAGTTGTAGTTTCCAAGAACCTCTCAATGACTTAAGTGCAGACTTACTGTACTTTTCTTCCCACTCTCTTCCATTATGCTTTGTAATGCATTTGTAACACTGTTAATTATCTTGTAACATTTTGCATTCTGTCCTGGGACTCAGTGATCTCCTACATGATTCTTTTTATTGCATGCATTAACTATTTGGGCTGTAGTTCTATGGGTTTATACATATGTGTGTATAGAATATATATTTATATAATTATTTACCCATTGCTATAATCATTATATTATATATAATTATCTACACATTATTAAAGTCTCAAACACAATAACTTCACTGCCCTAAAAACAAAATTCCCCTGTGTTTCTATTCAACCTTCCCCAACACCACCATCATACCCCCCACCCCCATAACCCCACCCATACCCCCACTGAATCTTGGGTCCACTGCCACGTCCATGTCCAACCT
>RJWH01005092.1:69736-85716 GCA_004363575.1 Solenodon paradoxus | reverse complement strand
GTGGGCAGCTTTCCCTGAGTGGGAGTCGGGCTTGGCTGGGAGCAGAACCCACTAGAGGGGCTGCCTCCACTAGTGTGGTCTTCACCGGAGGTTCAGGTGACAGCAAGGACCCTGTCTCCCAGGCGCAGGGGTGGGGTGCAGGGGACGTGGTCCCCTGTCACTGGGCGGAGTGGGTGTGAAATAGCAGTTGGTGCCAGTTTGGTGGAGAGTGAGCAAGCCCACATTCTTTTAGGTCATTTAACATGTGGAGCCTACCTGCTGCTAGGTGTGAGGTCAAAGGCCTTGCAGCTAAGTGGAGGGGGTGGGCACAGATCTGGAGATTCAGTCCTCTGAGGGTACTTGGAGGAATCCCACCAGAAAAACTAGGTTTCATGCCGTTTTCCCACAGTGCCAGGTTTTAATAGCATCAGTAATAGTAATGACAACTAAAAGTTCAGCAATACTTGCTCTTAAGTGCTTTCCATGGGTAATTCTCACGATGCTGAAAAGTAGGCACTATTACCCGCATTGTGTAGGTGGGGATACTGAGGTCCAGAGAGGTTAAGTAATTTGATCAAGGTCACACAGCCAGGGAGGGTGGGCTTAGGATTGGAACCCTGGCAGCCCTGCTGCTGTCTTAGTCTCTGAGCAAACCCTTTCTTCATGCTTGCCAGCTGCCTCCTTAGCCAAGGAAACAGGATGTGTCCCCCGCAGCCTGGATGCAGGCTCAGAGAACAGCCAAGTGACAGCTTCTTCTGGGTCCCTTTCAGATAGCCATCCGAGCTTGTTTCCTTGGCTTTGTGTTCGGCTGCGGCTTGCTGCTGAGTTTCAGTCAGTCTGCTTGGAATCACTTTGGCTGGTAAGTCTTTCGAGAATAATGGGTGTGAGGGTCAGCCGGGCTTCCTCATCCCGTCTCATCTCTGCTGTTGAGGGGTCTGTGGAAATGAGGTCTCTCACTTCCACCTGATAGGCACTGTTATCTCCATTGTGTAGGGGGGAAAACTGAGGTCCAGAGAGGTTAAGAAATTTGACTAAGGTCAGATATCCAGGGAGGGTTGGCTTTCTTTCTGATGTGGGGCAGAAACAGCCCCCAGTCCGTCCCCCCCGCAACCCCCTCCCACACACACACAAGTGCCCTGGCACACTCAGTCACAGCAAGGGTTGGTCACACAGGCCTTTTCCATCTCGGGTCTCTGTTAGGGCACATCTAGTGCACCCCGCACCGGGTGGAGCTTGCCCCACTATGAGTTCAGTCCCTTGAGCCGTCTAGTCCCTGACCTGGATATGAAGCCGTGGCTGCAAGGCAAAACTCTCCTACTAGCAATACTCTGAGTCACCTAATCCTTCTTTGCGGAATGACTTCATTTTTGTGGAATTTTTGTATTTGACATACGTTGCTGCTTTATTCTGATGTTTTCCTCTCTTTTTACTGTGTTGAGGCATTTCAAAAGGCTGAAGCATCCATCATGCCTTCCTCACCTGTTTCTTTTGCCTCTGATGTTTGAAAACATAACCCCTTTAAGCCACCCATCTGCAAACCTGCGGAAGCAGTGAGCCTCCGGGTGGGTGCCTGGTGTCCAGTGCAGACGGGCGCCGGCAGGGCCTCAGCCTGGAATTCACGACAGCTCAGCAGACCCACACCTGTTCTGTCCCTTACGGACTAACTTGATTCCCTTGCCCCAGTTTACTTCTCTTGTTTTCAATTAGGTATATGTGCTCCCTGTCGTTATTCCACTACTCCGAGTACTTGGTCACAGCAGTCAGTAACCCCAAGAGCCTGTCCCTGGATTCCTTCCTCCTGAACCACAGTGTGGAGTACACAGTAGCTGCTCTCTCTTCTTGGATAGAGTTCACACTTGAAAACATCTTTTGGCCAGGTTGGTGCACCCAGCTCTCCCCGGTGTGGGGACGAGGGGGTGGCTTCCACATGCACCTGAGGATGGTGATGTGATGTGGGTTCCCCCCCCCCAGTCTAATCCTCCTGGGTGATTTTCCCCAGACCTCTGTCACCACTAAGCTCTTTATAAAAGACAGACCCAGTTTGTGAAATCCGCTTCTGGATTTTGAATCCAGGACACGTTGACCTTTAGCTTGAAGCCTCGATGACCTGGTGCGCCCTCTAAGGTGAAGCCTTGGCCTTTGAGAGCCGCAGTCCTGATTACAGTCGTGGTGGGGTTGGCGCTCTACTTTCTGGGACTTGAGACATTTCATGTGTAGATTTTATTACCAAAAACCTCTGCCCATGGATCCTGCTCTCACGTTGAACTTTCACAGCAAATTAAATAAAATGTGTGTGGTTCCGCGGATTCAGTAAAAGACCACGGCGGGCGGATACCTGGGTTCCTGCCCCGCGGCGCTTAGTCTCCTTGTCCCCAGGGACGCCCTGGAGCCCTCACTCTGGGATCGCGCTTTGCAGTAATGCGCTCCTTGGCTGTTGGCACTTTAGAGGAAGCGGATGAATGACACAGCTGAGGGGAATGTGTTTGGCTTGTAATTAAACTTTAACGTGATGACAAATCTAATTGCTCCCTAGCAGAGTTTCTAGCACTCCTGTCTTTGGGGGAGACAGGTTCAATTTCAAGCATCCGTAGGGGCAGCCGGGCAGTCCAGCCACTGTCCTCGGCCATCACCCGTGTCTCTCTCCTGCAGAACTGAAGCAGGTCACCTGGCTCAGTGCCACGGGGCTGCTGATGGTGGTCTTCGGAGAGTGTCTCCGGAAAGCGGCCATGTTTACAGCTGGCTCCAATTTCAACCACGTGGTGCAAAATGAGAAATCAGAAACCCATACCCTGGTGACAAGTGGGGTGTACGCTTGGTTCCGGCACCCTTCTTACGTCGGGTGGTTCTACTGGAGTATCGGGACCCAGGTAAGGTAGCAGAGACGCCGGCTCTCCTTGTGTTGTTTGTGGCTGACGTGTAATCCACTTGCCATAATACTCACCAGCTCAGAGTGTACGATTCATTGGTTTATCGTGTTCACGAGATCGATGATTTCCTTTAAATAGGTACGTGCACGCCCTGTCGCGTTTCCAGTGATAACTAAATAAAAGTCAAAGAAGCTGAGTTCTTAATGTTTTTTACTATGCACCTAAAATCTGGCCATCTGAAACTTCCAGACTCTGGTGATTCTAGGTGGCATTAGCGCTCTGTCTCCATCTGAGCTCCCCCGGGCCGGGGACGGGATGGGCTGTGGGGAGGGAGAGCCTCGCCACCCAGCGGCAGCTCAGCCGGCTTCCGTTAGAAGTTGGCAGTGACAGGGCCGGGGTCAGTAGGTTTGGTGTGGGCTCCGTAGGTTTGTTCTGTTCGGGCTGCAGTCTGAGCCTTTTTCAGAGAGTTGTCTCGTGAATATGCACTCTTGGCCCTAGAGCGGCACTAGAGCTGAGATATGCATCTCCTCTCTGGGAAGATCAGATTGGGGCTCCCTGGCATCCCATCCCCTGGGTGTGGCCTGTGGGGCCCCTGGAGGCTGCCACTGGTGTAGCTGGGGCAGCTTACCCCGCAGCAGTTATTCAAAGCTTGGTTCCTGAAGTGTGAGAGTCTGTAGCTGCGATCGTATTTTCTGGGAGCCAACTAGTTGAATCGCGTCATTTGCTGTAAACTCTTAACTGTACATGTAAGTGCTCTTGGGCTAGTTTTCAGACCTGTGACCGTAGGCGCTCTTACGCGGTGACCCGCTGGTCCTGGCTCTGACATCACCAGTGGTCGCCTTCCTCACACATTAGCATGGCCCAGCGCCTCACAGGTCACTGTCAGCGCGCGCTGCTTGCTGACTGCAGAGGGCTCAGCGCTGCCGCGAGGACCACTCCACAAGCAGGGGTGAGAATGCAGAGCCAGGGCCTGTGCCTGGCTCTCCTGCAAGTTACCCACCTGGGGCGACGGGGGTGTCAGAGTGAGAAAGGCGGACTGGGGTCCTCGCAGCACAGGATGCTTCCCCAAGAGAGCCTGGAAGGCCTCTGATGGCGGGTCAGCGGGGGAGATGGTCTCAGAAGTGAGGCCACATGAGCAATCAGGTGAGAGGCAGTGAAAGTGGAATCTGCCTGGAAGTGGGAAGGGGCGGGGGTGCCTGGTGCTGGGAAGCCAGGCAGAGGGGGTGGGCGGGGCCCACGCGGGCCCAGCGCTTTCAGAGCAGGGCTGTGATTAGATTCAGGATGAGGGGTGCGCAGGGCAGGAAGGGAGGGAGCTGGCCCCATGGGAAGGCAGCGGCCCGGAAGGGAGTTCATCGTAACCTGAGGTTGCAATCTGCAAGGCTGCTCTTTGCATTTTCACTAAAAATGTGTGAGCCGGATACCAGGAAAGTCGTGAAGGCGACGTTGCGCGTGTGCCCTCTCCCCTGAGGCCAGGTGGCATTGTGCTGGGCACGGCACGTGCCAGCGGTGCGGGGCGGTGCGGCGAGAGCTTGGGCCCTGCCAGGAGGTCCTCTGGGTGTCGGAGAGAAGTGGCCGCCACAGTCCGGTGTCGGCTCTGACCCTGACCCACTTCGTGTCCCGTCAGGTGATGCTGTGTAACCCCGTCTGTGGCGTGGCCTACGCACTGACAGTGTGGCGCTTCTTCCGAGATCGAACAGAAGAGGAGGAGATCTCGCTAATTCACTTTTTCGGAGAGGAGTATCTGGAGTATAAGAAGCGGGTGCCCACAGGCCTGCCTTTTATAAAGGGGGTCAAGGTGGAACTATGACATGTGGGGCGGGCCAGGCCGGCCAAGGGGCCTCCCGCTCCGTGCAGCCCCCATGAAGCTGCGTCCGGTCGGCCACTCTGCAGAACCGATTTCTCGACCATTTTCTATGTCAGCAGTTACTCTTTTGGATTATCTAGGACTCAGGACCAAGTGCTCAGAAGGCCGCAGGCCCGCCCCGCACGGCCTGCCCCTGGGAGCAGCCTGTTCTTGGGCAGCGTCGAAGTAGGATGGAGAGTAAAGGTGGACAAAGAGCAAACAGCAGCAATATTCCACAGGGCCCTCCAGGGGCTGCAGCGGAGCCGGCCCCGCCACCCCCGGAGCCACAGTGTTGAGTCGCAGCCCAGACCCAGGAGGGGGCTTGCTCGCCACCCCGAGTGCGATTCCACGGCAGGAAGGGGCCTGTGGGCACCCGTGCTTATAGCGTGCAGAATACATCCAAAGCTCCCAGTTAACTGAAAACAGCACAGCTTTCGCCTCCTTATTTCTGTCTCTAAGTGCATGAGCATCTATACAGTGTTTTAAAGCCACTTCCTCACGACACTTTGACTCTTCACATATTTAATCGTATTTACATGTCTATTTTTTACAAACAGCAGTATAAACTCACCGGAGGCTCACTTGGAAGTCATAACCCCCACTTTTATGTGGCAGGAAGGAAGCCTGGATGCTTCGAGACAGTCGGGCCAGGTGGCTGTGGGGTCCCGGGGTCTTGGCTTCTGCCCGCCTCCCAGGCAGGGGCGGCACCGGTGACATTTTCCCTATGCGAAACACGCTTTCTGCTCACCTGCTCTGCGCCAGAAGGCATCGTTAGACATTGAGAAATACTGCTCTCCATATGTTTGTTATGTTACTCTTTACCATCGCTTATGTTTTTGGGGTTTTGATTTAAATGATTGACAGCTGATTTCCCTATTATCACAATTCCATCGTCCCTCATGTCATCCCAAACTGTCGTTTTCCACAAGCGTTTGGGCATATATGAAATTCCAGCAAGTTGACTTAACGCACGTCTTAAACAGAAACAGTCCCCACTGAATATCAGCCAGTGTTTTTGTTTTTCAAATTTGGGGAGAGCGGTTGACATTCTGAGTCAGACGCAGAAGATTTGAGATCCTGGTTTCATTCTGGACTAGACAGGAACGCGGTCTCGCGTGAAACCCTGCTGCTTGCGGTGCCCCGTGACTAGGGAGGCGCGGCCCCGGCAGGAGGGTTCTGCCCCCGGCCGGCCGCACCGCCAGCGCCAAGGAGCCACTTCGTCTCCGTGCCTCCACCCCGTCTGCAGAATGGGGTCAACACACCTACCTCACGGTGTTGTGAAGACAAGCGATGTAGACGTTTGCTGCTCGAGCGAGAGCAATGACGGGAGTGACGTCTGCTGTCTGAGGGTCACACACGAGTGGACGGACATTGGGTCAGCTGGAAGACCCCGGAAAGGTGCGGTCACGAGCCTTTACCCGCCCAGAAGCATGATTGTGTCAAGGTTTCCTGGCCTCAGGCACTGTCACGTATACCAAAGAGGCTCACTCACGGGTTTGGCTGGCGTGAGCAGGGCGCGGCACGGCCGCTGGCTCTCGGCCATGGGCTCCCCTGGCAGGAAGACTCCGGCAGGACCACAGCACGCGTGTTTGGGAGCGCACGCTGAATCAGCTCCCACCTGTTCTCCAGACCACGCTCACAGTGTCACCCCAACTTTACAGGGTGGCAGCGCTGGGGTGGGGAGGAGGGTGACGGGCCAGCAGCCCTCCTGTCTGGCTGCATCTCGCAGGGCTGAGCGCAGCCCGTGCTGGCACTGGGGCCAGGAGTTGTCTGCAAGGAGAGCCGCTCTGGGTGGTAAGGGTGGTGGCGCCGGCCCAGGGGGGCTGCCCGACACAGGCCTTAGTGACGGCAGGTATCTGCTGCTGTCGCCCTGCACTGGGGTGGGCTCTGCTCGGCCTTAAAGAGCAATGCCGGGCCAGGGTCCTGGGAGAGCATTTCCACTTGGATTTGTAATCCTCAGGCGGAAGTCAGCAATTACTTAGGGATGAGAATGAACTATTTAATATTTAAGGGCAGGGTTTGGCAGGTGATTGACTTTCTCCCAGTACTGAGAGCCTCAGATTATTTTTAACTTTATAAATTTAGCAGCGACAGTGTACAGAGAATCAGGTTAATGAGGTACAGGCTTTTTGGGTATTCCCAGAAGCTTTTTGGGTAAAGGCCACGTTGCCAGTTACCTCAAATTAAGAAACTGTCAAGAGATTTCCTTTTCCATTGCAGGCTCTACAGTGGAAATTCTTACATGGAAAGTAGGCACCGCCCAGAGCACAAGCTACTCTGAAGCAGCAGAACATAAACTTTATAAGGATTTGCAGGTGCTGCTGAGAAGGGCCGCTTAAAGGAGAGGTGGTGGGGGCGGTGATCACGGCAGAAAGCAGACGGCAGTGTGCCCCGGGCCCCTCGCCATCAGAAGGCCGCCTGAGCCTAAAGACCAAGCTGTGTGATCCCTTTCACTTCCTTAACACTCTGGGTGATGGATGGGAGAAATGTTCCTAAACCATCCCTGGTGGTAACAATAGCTCCCTAGCGTCCCCCTCACAGCTCATTTCAGTAGCAGCAAGTGCAGCGGCCTGCTGTCCCTTCTCACACTGTCCCGCTGCCATAGGTAGTTGTGCACTGCCGCTGTGTCTTGCTTCTCTAGGACTCGGCCAGGTCCGGCCACCTGACATCAGCTATGATGGGGGAGACCTGCCCGCTGTGCCCGGCTCACCCCCACTGCCTGGGTGGGGCTGGGCTGGAAGCCCGGCCCCCAGGAGCGGGTCAAGCCCTTGCTTTCCAGGAAGCCGACCATAGCTCGGAGAGTCACTTAATGGAGTAATTATTCTACTCTTCTTTTTACATGCAGAAATGTTTATTTAAATATTTTAAATTGAATTTTCTTTCACAGATACTGATTATCCTTTCCAATTCTTAAATAAAATTCTACTTGATTTCACTATGACAATAGCGTGATTGCATGAGATGTAGAAACTAAGATCATGTCGCTTCCGGCTAAGACGTCCAAATCCACAGCATAAAACTAACTGGCTTTGCCTCCTCAGCTCTGCATGGAGTTCCTTGTACTAGCCGGTCTGACAGGTCCCTCCTGCCCTCTAGCCGACCGTCACTGCATGTGGGCCTTCGCTTGGACGAGTCTGCTCCGAACTAGGCCAAGCATGGGCACTGGTGCGGTTGACGGCGTAATGTGCCGACGCCATCCTCCCCGGAACCCTGGTTCAAGCTGCTGTTTGCGTGAAACCTGGCTATCTGACATCACCTCGGCCTGAAACCTGACAGGTTGACTTCTTTAGCTTTAAGTTCCAGTTGATTAAAAGGCGCCGTGTAGGAATGGAGACACGGTGCAGTCCTGCTGGATGGCGCGGCACTGAGCAGGTGAGCCTGGCGGAGGAGCAGCCTGGGCCGTCCCCACGCGCACTGAGCTGGGAGAACGAGCGCAGCTTCCTCCCTTTGAGTCAGTGGTCAGGTTACTGGGCGGAAGTTTCCAGGGGCTTCTGGCTGACAGCAGGGCCGATCCAGGAGACGGGCAAGTGGTACGTGTGGTGGAGTCATTCTCTCTAAAGGCCAGACGGGGCCCTGATGGCACCAGGCACCCATCCGAGGAGACCTGGGTGGGCGCTCTCAGTTGAGAGCCAGGGACGTCCTCCCAGGTCACCATCAGGACCGAACACCAGGCCCACAAACAAGACAAGCAAGCACTGCGTAGCCCAGCTGAAGAGTTGTTTTGTTTTTTTTTAAGAGAGGGAGGAGGAGGAGGAAGCATTTTAGGGAAGCAGGAGGAGGAGGGAGCACTTTGTTTATTTCGGTTGTGCCCCACCCCTGCAGCTGGTCCCCAGCCGGTGTCCTTGGCTCCCCGAGGTCCATGCCCAGGGCAGGCTCGGTGTCCGAGCCCGAGCCACAGCCGGAGCCTGGGCTTTGCTGTCGACAAAGGGTAGCCCTTTGAAAGAGTCGTCATCACGTCGTCATCTTTTATGTCTGTTCTTGGTGTGTACTTGTAAAACTTGCTAAGTGGGGTGCTCTCCATATGGGACCGGCCCCCCACTTTTCTCTTCGGCCTTGAAGGTCTTTAGCGCCTTTGTGAGGCTGTTCAGCATCGTGCTGCTTCCTCTACGCTCCAAGATCTCTCTTGTCTGAGACACAGGCTGGGCCGTTCCTGAGGGGACAGGTCACCCTGAGCTGCTATCCGCCACTGCCGCACTGTGGCCCTGCAGTGGGCCCTGCCCAGCCCCTGACCTGCACCCACCTCCTGAAGCAGTCTTCCCATTGCCCATGAGCTCTGGTTCCTGAAACATCACCCGCCCGGCTGGTCAACAAGAGCTTCGACGACGCTCTGAAGCGTCTGAGCTGCAGGTGGTGCCCGGAGCGGGCTCTGCATGGCCCTCCCTCAGCCCTCTCAACTCTTCCAGCTCCGTCCTCGTCCGGGGACTGACATCCCACAGAGCACAACACTCAAGATGGGCCTGTGACATGTGCATCTCTTCCTGCACGTCCCTTCTGTCCCCCCAAGGCATTTTGGCAAACAGGCTCCATCAGTACATGTGTCTCTGGTGCCCAGGAGCCTGTCTGCAGCTGGCAGTGTCAGAGCTGGGGATGCCAGTCAGTCACCTCTGTCACCTGTGAAGCTGCGTGTCTGCAGTCACTGTCCAGGTTAGGAAGCGCCCTGGGACCGTTTTGCTGGCAGGTCCCGCTGCAGTGGCACAGCCGGTCGGGAAGTGCAGAGAATGGGCTGCCTAAGCCCACTCCGCTGGACACATGCTTACCTGGCCTGGGCCTCGCCGTCCACACCGTCACCAGGTGCCATCTGCAGGTGCTCTGACTGCTCACCCACGGGTGCCTGGAGCCTGCGAGACGGTGGGCACAGGGGAGCGTCAGGGCCTGGCTGGGGCAGGGGCTGGGGCTGGCTCCAGTCGGGGACACACCAGGTAGGGAGACGATGGTGAGCAGGGGCCTGCTTTGAACAGGGCTAGGAGGGCCTCTGCCAGCCTGACTCAAGCTGAGACCTGAGTGCTGACCTCGGGACAGAACCTCGGAAGCAAGAACTTTCTGGAGTGGTCTGACTTTGGTACTAAAAGGCCACTAGACTGGGTGTGGGGAGTGTGGCAGGGGTGGGTAGGCAAGGTCAGGAGGGCTGGCCACTGGCTGGGATGGGCTGCTGGTGGTGGTCAGCGATGGGTCGTCTGGTGGACAGCAGTGGAGACGAAGCAGGTGACGGAGAGGGAATCAAGTCAATAGGAATTGGGGATGGGCTGAAGGTCCAGAGTGACCCAGTGGAGACAGGAATTGTGGGAGGGAGGAAAGCAAATTCTGCTGGGCGCTGGAAGAGGTGCCCAAGGCCCCAGAGTGGGCAGTGGGGAGTCACACTTGGGAGGCTCTGCAGGGAGTGGGATAGTCTCCTTAAAAGGGGGTTTTAAGTTGGGGTGGAGTGTGGGGCTGCACGGAGCTCCCTTAAGGGAGGGTGTAGGGCAAGGAGACTGCCCAGGACGGGACACCGAGACAGAGCCAGCCAGAGAGGAGGACCCAGGATGCCTGGATGCGCAGGAGCAACGAGTCCATGCCCATGGCTGCTGCTGCGAGGCCCAGGGAGGTGGTGTGATGTCGCCCCAGAGTGGCACAGGAGCCCGTTGGGTGGGGGCCTGAAGTGAGTAGAGGCAGCAACGGCAGGCGCCTGGGTGGTGAAGAGGGTCAGGGAGGGCCCACGCCTCGTCCCAGGTCTCAGGACTGGGCTTCAACCCGAGCTCCTTTCCCGTAAATGAGCCCCAGAAGACGGCGTGCTGCCTGCGTGTCAGGGTGCAGAGCTTGCCTGGGGGGGGTGCACCCGGAATGTCACCCCCACCCACAGGCCTGCCAGGATAACCACTGCCGACCACGACCACCAGAGTTTAGTTCTGCCTGAAGCTGAGGGTTTTGTAGATGGAATCACGCGGCCTCTCTGGTGCACTACTTCGAATGCCAGTTTGGGAGGAAACACGGGCTGCGTGAACCTCGCTCAGTGTGACATGTTAAAGGAGTCACAAGGGCGCCTGGTGGCTCTGGATCAATGTGGCGCTCACTGGGAAAAGCTGAGGCCCGACCAGGTTCAAGGTTCACACCACAATCCTCGGGGACCAGGAACCCAGAACCCCCTTTCCTCCGCGGCAGGGGGGGACTGGAAGGGGGAGCGAGAATGGGCGGCGTCCCTGGAGCAGCCCCACTTGGGTCTGAGGGGCTCATCTCAGCGGGCACGGCATGCAGCTGAAGGCCACAGAGCAACCAGGAGGTCGGCTGCACCCACAAATGCTCAGACAGTGACCTTCCAGGAGAGAGAGGGCAGAGACCTGATGCCGACATTGGGGCGTTCCAACCAGACCAAACCCTGCCCGCCCCAGCCCTCTGCTGTGACGCACCACCGTGGTGAAGATTACCTGACGTCTGAGAAAAGCCTCTAATGTGGGAGCTAGAAAACTAAACCAACCCAGTAACGTGGAGGAAACACCTGGGGAAGGAACAGTCATCGGCCGCCGAGGGGCTGGGCCTGTGGAGCAGCAGAGGGCTGTGGAAGACGGAGGTCAGGGTGCGGAAAACAAGATGGCAAACCACTCAGCAGAAGGGTTGGGAAATAAAGTGGAGAAACCTCCCAGGAAGTGTAGCAAAAGGACTAGAGATAGAAAATAGCGCCAAAGAGGTTAAGGCAAGTGAGACGTCCAGCCCGGCAGCGGGGCTGTATCTAAGAGGACAAATTCTAGAAAGAGAAAAAGTAAAGAAATGAACGATTCAAAAAGAAAGAAGCTGGGTGCACCCTTGTGGCTCAGGCAGCTGAGACAGTGGGGATGTGGACCATGTAAAATCTAAGGACCCAAGTGTGTGACCCGGTGCTGGAGAGAAAAAAAAAAAAAAAAAAAAAACTAAATAAAATGCTTCTTTCTCTTCCTCCCTCCCTTAAAAAAAGGAAGGAAAAATAAGTATGTCCACGCAGGACAGAAGTTTTCAGAGTGGAAGGATTCACCATCCTTCCACATCATGGAATAATGTAAAATGTTATAACACTGGGATCAAATGTTCTCCAAGCTTCTGAGAGAGTGAATAGGTCACAGCACAAGGATCAGGCATCAGAACGCCCTCAGGATTCTCAATGACAGCCTTGGTCACATGGAGTGAGGACATTTCCAATTTGAGCTTCAAGCTGGATTTTGCTACCCAGCAAAACTAGTAACAATATGAAGACAGAATAAAGACATTTCAGACTGGTGCTGTCCACCTACGTATCTCCTGTACACCCTTTCTCAAGGGGTTGCTGGCGGGCAGGTCCCACCAGACATGGAAAGGAGACAGGCTCTCGAGCAAGGCACAGGGACTCCCAGGTGCTGGGGGAGGGCCCAGACGGACAGCCGGGGAGCACACCTTTCTGGCAACCTGCCTCTCCGACCGAATGACTCGAGAGGCATGCCGAGGACCGTCACCAAGAGCCCTCTGCCACCCGAACACTTTTTGATGATGGTGTGTGGTGCTGACAGGCTGGTCCCGGGCCTACCCCGCTCCAGGTCTTACCCAGGTCATGGCTCCCATGGTCACCCCCGGCCCTGATCTCACCTGGGCTCCAGCCGCTCCTTCACTTTGACGATGGAGTGGACGTAGGGCATGATCTGCTTGGTGATGGTGGTCAGGCAGGCATTCTCCTGCTGCAGCTGGAGAAGGTCATGGAGCTGGGCTGTGGGGCCCAGGCCAGAGTGTTGGGCCTTGCTGGCCTCAGATTCTAGGCCTTAAGCCTCACACCATCTAAATATCCCAAATGTCCCAGTGACTGCCTCTTTAATTACAGAGCAAGGTGAGACTGGCGAGGGCAGTCTACTGAATCCTGACCTTTGCATAGCTTTGGGGGCTCGTTGGCAGCCGTGGGGCAAAGTTGGGCACTAAGGGGAGGAGCACAGGGCAGGTATCTGGTTAGTGGGCAAGTGACTTCCTGTCCCTGTGAGCACATGGGTTAGCTTCAGGACAGATGTCACCCAGCTGCAGCTGCTTGGGACCTTCATAAATCTCCTGCTCATTGGCCACTCGCTGGTAGGATTCCTCCCAAATCTGGAAGAGAAATTAAGCCAGTGGTTGCCGGTGGTGGTGAGTCGGGGTTTCCACCCATGCATGTTGCCAAAACCAGGCTCCAGAGCCTGCCCCTGGAGGGGCGGCTGGCCCCTCTTCCTCCCCCGCTGTCCTGGGGCACGTCTGAGCCACGCAGGCCACCTCCTGGAAGGCTGCTCGCATCCGCTGCACACGCGCGTACTCCGAGGCGATCTGCGCGTCCACCTGCAAGGCCTTGCGCAGGAGGTGGCCCATGATCTCGGCCTTGATGAGCGAGTGGTGCTTGGTGAGGTCCCGGTGCAGCTCCTGAAGCTGCTCCTTCAGCTTCTGAGTCTCGGTCTGCAGGTGCTGCACAGAGGCCGCGTGAGTGCCCGCGCGCCCGCCCCTGCCCCGGGCCCACACAGGGCCGACGTCAGCTGGACAGCCCCGTGTGGCTGTCCCAGCACCGTGGTGGTGGTGGAGCGGGTCCTTCGCGGTTGCAGGTCCCTGGCCCCTCACCCGGTAGGCGCCCTCAAAGCGGCGGCAGTGCTCTGCGAAGGGCGTGTCCCGGCCCTCAGCCAGCAGCACCTTGGTGCTGCTGGAGCGGTGCACAGTGGGCTTTTGGACCGGCGACCCCAACGTCTTTCCCACGGGGGAAGGGCAGCTGGGCCCCATCCGTGCCTTGGGGCCTGAGCCCCCCGCTAGCCTGGGGAGAGAGCACAGCGCGCGGGTGCGGGTGTGGGGCTGGGGGCTCGTGGCCCCCCAGCGCCTAGCTTCGGAGCGCTGGCTCCTGACACCGCGGTGGGAACCGGCAGCCACCCTGAAGGCTCGCGCTCGGGGCCAGGACAGTAGTCTGTCCCGCAGTCTCTGGTGTCTCTCTGGTGTCTCCCAGGGTGAGGTACACGTTTCCCTGGGGATGTCCTCAGGGCGGCTTCCAGCAAAAGGCCTGTTGGCTCACCCAGTGGGCCTTAGAAATCCGCCTTGGCGCGGGCTCCCCCGAGGGCCGGGGTCGGGGAGTAGAAACCTTCTCACTTAGGCCCTTTTTCTCACTCCTGCAGGATCTCCAACTCTCTGGGCTATGGCCCCTTCCCTTCGGTCCTCAGACACCAGCCCCCACGTCGGGGGCGGTCCCAGGGTCTTCCGGGTCCTCCCCGGCCAGGCTCCACGGCCGGTCAGTCAAGGCTTCAAACCCGGGGCATCCTCGACGGCTGCTTCCCTGGGCACACTTGCCCTCCCGCGGGCCGGAACCCAGACACTAGGTGGGCCCCACCCTGCCCAGGATGAGGAGGGCGCCCTGGGTAGCTCACGTGTTGGCACCGACCCCGGCGCCCGCCGCCCAGCGCGGCCCGGGCAGCAGCAGCGGCTCCAGGCAGAGGGCGAACTCGGCGCGGTGGTCGCTGGCGATCTGGGAAGCGGGACCCGCGGTGAGGCGCCCTCCGTGCCTCGCGGGCCCGCCCCGACGCCCCTGCACCGTCCCGCCCCGCCCCGCCCCGCCGCCCCCGCCACCCCCGCACCTCGCTGGTCTGCGCCGGCTGCAGGCGGTGTGGCCGCGCGACTACGCTCTGCAGCCTCTCGATCAGCTCCTGCGGGGAGGCCGCTCAGCAGGGGAGGGGCGGCGACCATAAGGTCTTGGACGCTTGACCTGGTGTTCAGTGGGACTGTCCCAGAGCCCCCCTACCACCCACGTCCCTAAATCTACTGGACAGGCGGAGGTGGCGGGACTCCAGGAGATCTGCACGTGGCAAGCAAAGTTTATGCTCACATCCAGGTCTCCTCCCATTTTAGAGGAAACTCCTCGGCTGGGCCCTAGATGGTTTGTAGCTGACGGCCTGGAGGAGGGGAGGGTAAGCCCAGGGACTCCGAATCCAGCCTAAAGGCACAGCCCGCTGGGCAGGGGAGACCAGCAGGAGCTGGGACTCACGTAGCCCAGATCCAGGAACTCCGCCTTGCTGGCCAGGCTGAGGAAGGAAGAGCAGATGACCAAGTGAACCTGCAGGGGGCACACTGCTCAGTGCCTGACCAGCGCGGGGGTCCTCAGGGCTGGGTGCCCAGTCCCATGCCTGCAGCCCCCTTACCTGCAGGGTGGGCAGCAGCGTAGCCAAGTGGGAGAGCTGCTCCTTAAAGGCCTTGTCCTTCTCTTCATACTGACTGGGGAGGAGCAGGCAGCCTCATCTCCAGGGGACCAGGGGGAGGGGCTCAGGATGGGCTGAGTCCACCCCTCACCCCACCCCACTCCACCCCACCCCGGTTTTGTGGCGTCTGCATGCTCCTCCGGTGAGGGGGTGGTCAAGGGGGTCAAGGGGCAGGAGGTGCAGAGCCCACCACCACTCACCTCTGCACCGCCTGCAGCAGCAACGCTTTCTTCTCTGCCAGTTTGTCCTGGGAGGGACAGTCCGCTGCTGCCTGGGCCTGGCTGGCCCGGCCACCCGTCAGCACTGCCCACTTCCCTGGGTTAGACTGGCTCTCTCCAACCTACCTGCCGTGTTACCTGAGCCAGAGGCCTCCTCCCACTACCGAGAGCCTCCTGCCCTCCCCTTACACGTGGCCTCCTGTGGGGGAGTCTCCCGAGCAAACTGCACCTGTCAGCTGACTAAGTAACCGGGGAAGTAGCACAGCTCTTGCGTCCTGCTCTATGTCCCGGGTACCTGGGTCACTGTCGATGAGGGTGTCCAGCCTTGGAGGTCCGCCCTCCCCGACCCTCACCTGCATGCTGCCGAAGAGGGAGTGGATGGCCGCCTCCTCGTCGGCCGCGCTGCGGCGCACTTCCTCCACCATGCCTTGCAGCAGCGCGATGGCCTCCCGCGTGGCGGTCTGCAGGGCCTTCACGGCCTGGGGACACGGCGGCCTCAGCCTCGTGGGCACGCGAGTCCCGGGCCCCGGCGTGTCGGGCCCCTCACGCTCACCAGCACAGCCTGCTGCAGCCGCTCGCAGCCCTGCACGTAAGCGGACTCCAGGTCCACGCAGTGAGCCCGGCTTTCCCTGCGGGGAGCGGGCGGATGAGCTGCGCTGCGGCGCCCCCAGCCTCCGCCTCCCGCTCCCTCTACTCACCCCTGCATGTCGCGGAAGCAGCGGATACACAGCAACGACTTCTTGTCGGTGGAGAACATGATGTAGGGCTCGCCGTGCAGCGCTGCGGACCGGGGACCGGGGAGCTGGCGTTCTGCACAGCTGACCGCGCCCCGACCCCGCCTCTCAGTCCCGCCCCGCCCCGCCCCTTCCGCCCGCCCGGCCGCGTCCCAGGCCTCCGCCCCCAGGGCGGGGAGCCC
>RJWH01005092.1:40563-69636 GCA_004363575.1 Solenodon paradoxus | reverse complement strand
CAGGCCCTCCCGCGCCCCACCACCTGCCCCTGGCGCGGCGCGGGAGCGGGACCGCAGCCCGCGCGCCGGGAACTGAGCCTCCCAGTGTCCCTGAGAGCCACAGTGCCGGCCTGGGTCAGGCGCGCGGTTAAATGCAGCCCTTGCCTGTAATCCCGACGCGAAGCGCTCTTTCATACCCGGATTACAGGGAAGAAGCGTGGCTTAGAGAGGAGGGAAGCAGGTCCAGTAAGAGGCAGACACCCAGAACGGGCCCGGAGAGGCAGTTACACGGAGTGGGAGCCAAGGGCAGAGAGGATTTGCCAAACATTTTATCTCCCCTAAAATTGCGTTTTTGAAGCTCTCACTTGGGACTCTCAATTGTGGTCAAAGCGAGTGCCCACCTGGTCCCCAGGATCAAAATTTGGTCAGAAGGAGTCAGGGAGTGAGGGCCTTTAGGCTCCCTTCCCCAGGCCATACCAGGGTTGGGATCTAAGGCTTGGGCTCCCTGTGACACTGACCCAGGAATGGTGAGGAAAAACCCCAGCTTCCCGCTTCGCATTCAGCATCTTTCCAGGTCCTGCTGGGGATCAGTAAGCTTGCCCCAGATCGAAAGACTTTCACCTTTGCCACCATGTGGTTATTAGCTCAAGTCCCAGTTGTAAAATGGGACCCAGATTAGGGATCCAGGGAGTCATAGGGAGGCGTCAGAGAACCCACTGGGGATCTTCTGAGGACGCCTTGGACTCCTGCTGCCAAACACAGGCACCTGTACCAGCCTCCCCCACCCACCCCGTGCACCCTGCCTGCTTGGTGCACTCCAGGTCGCAGTTGGCACAGTGCACCACCTCCATGCCATCCCCTGAGCTGTCCACCAGGAACTGCAGTAGCCGGTCCACCGGAGGGAGCCCACTGGGGCCCTTCACCACCGTCTGGTGTCTGTGGAGAAACTGCAGCCAAAACCAGAAGCCCCTCCCTACCCCCTCTCCTCACCCCACATTGCAGGCTGGAGCTAAAAATAGGGCAGTAGGGGGCCTGGCATCCGCTATAAATATCTCAGCCAGTGCTCCCTTGGACCTGTGCTCGCCCTGCCGGGTTCTGCGCAGACTCTGGAATCGGGGGTAGCTGGGTTGGTGACCCAGAGTGTCAAAGGCAGAACTCTCCCTCAGCCCTGTCTCCCTTTCTTGGGCAAAGTTGGGGTCACAGAATCAACGCAACGTGGTTATCTGACTTACTCTTCAGGGACCCCCGAGTGAGTTGCTGGGAGTGTCCAGAGGCTGAGCCGAGACTTTCCCAGCACCTGCTACCATTGCTCCAGCTGTGCCCCTGCCTTTCCAGGGGAGCACCTGTGCCAGCAACCCTACTACTCATTTAGCCTGGTCTCTAAAATACCTCGCAGCCTGAGGGTCGGGCAGGGAGGTACGGGCTGGGGCACCTGGCTTAGGGCAGTGCCCTCCCTGCACACAGGTCCCACCCTGGCCGTGGGGAGGGGACCTTTGGGGGCTTCCAGGCACTCACTGGCACAGCGGGCAGACTAGGCGACTGTCAGCGGTGCGGCCGCGCAGGCAGCCGGCGCAGAAAACATGGAAGCAATCCAGCAGGCACGCGCGCTCGTACTGCACGTGGCACAGAGGGCACACCAGTGGGTGGCCGCTTGCAGTGTCCAGGGCGCCCAGGCCCTCCAGGGGCGCAAATATAGCTCCCGACATCTGCGGGCGCCGCGCAGGAAGGCAGCCGGGGCGCGCCACCGGCCAGGACCAGTCCGCGGAGTTCGTGCCGGCTCGGCCCAGGCGTCAGCTCCCTCCTGCCTATCCAGCCCGGTCCGACGGGGCTTCCGGTGGGTACAGCACCAGGAGCCGCTGGGCACAGGGAAAGAGGGCAGGAGGCGAGTGCAGGGTGCAGCCCTGTGACCGCCGTCCCAGCTTCTCCCGCGCCCCCGCTTGGGCCCTGGAAGGTCAGGCTGCAGAACCCACACTGCTTCCTTCCCAGTGCGCAGCCTCCTCTGCCTCCGCTTCTCCCACCTCCCTCCACTCCCACCCCAAGGAATTCCCCTCCAAGTGTCCTCTGGGTGACCCGCAGGTGACCCTCTCCGCGCTGGGCCCTACCGCTGCTCGGGAGCGGCGATCCCGTCCAGCCACCCCAGGCGGCCGCTGCGCCCCAGCTGCTGTCTGGCGGCGGGCGAGGGACGGAACCGAACTGCCGCTCAGCCGGCGGGTTCCGGCCACCGCCACTCTTCCCCGCCGGGGAAGGACAGGCAGAGGCCGCGGCTGGAAAGGATGGCGGGGGCGAGGGTCCGATGCTCAAGCTAGACCTCACCGGTGTGCCAGAGCCCGGAACACCGAGCCGCAGGAGCGCGGTGCAGAGCGGGGCCGAGGATCCGGACTTCGGGCGGCTGGTGGCGGCGGCGCCCGGGGCTAGCACTTGGGTAGCGATCGGGTGCGTCCTCCTGGCCGCATATCCTCGATCTTCCATCGGGGGCGCCAGAGAGCAGTAGATGCACCTTCGCGGACACCCCAGCGTTGGGGAGAGCGCGCCAGAGGGTTTGGAGTCCCCTTCTGGTGTTTGGCTGCTTGGAGCCTCTCAACCAAGAAACTGTCTCAGAGCCTGGGGGCTTGGGTAAAACAGGGCCGCCTCCGGCGATGGGGTGAGACTTCAAGGGAACAGCGCTGGTGAAGTGCAATGCACATCCAAATAGTTAAGGCTCCACCCTGATTGCCAGCAGATTTCCCCCCCAAAAGTGGTGGATTTGGGTGAGACGGTGGAAGAGGAGGCTCTGAGCCTTTCCAGTAGCGCTCCCCACCCCTGCAGTTCTTGGCCTGATGGAGGCTTGTTTATGCCATTCTTATTTTCTTCAGGTGTCCTTCTTAGGTCCTTTCTGCTTTTTCTGTGTGTGTTATCTTGAGTTTGGGAGGGCAGCTCCCGTCTCTGCCCCTCTTAAAAAACATAGAACAAGTCCAGAGCTTGACCACAAAAGGTGTTCCATAAAGGCTTACTTACCAGTTCAAGAAAACTAAAATAATATTTGAGCTGGGTTTTGAAGGATGTGTAGGAGTTTGCCTGGAGAAAAGGGGTGTGACTTTTTCTTTCCTTTTAAAGGAATGGTGCAGACTGGAATGAAGGTGAGTGAGTAGGCAGGTAGAAAGAAACAGGAGGAAGAAGCATCTTTTGTTTTATTTTTTATTTAGCTGTTCACACTAATTGCTTCTCCTGGGCCTGGTATTTGAACCCAGGGGCGGTTTGTTCCTTCGGAGGCAACTGACCTAACCACTGCTCCATCAGGGCGTACCTGGGGTGTGGCATTTCTAGGCAGAAATTACCTGTTCTTTTAAAAGCCCACCACAGATGATGTTAAGGTAATAGTCAAAGCTCTTTTGCTTATGCTAACTCATCTGATTCTGCCAGCAATCTTAGCAGGTGAAAACTGTTACCTAGCAGGTGGTAGAACTGTTCTATAAATGACGACACATTCGTTTTCCGCTTGAGAAGCAGCAGTGGGTAGATGTTTGTTCTTGATACTGTGTTTAATCCATCCACTCCTTCCATTCAAGGGGTATTTATTGAGCTTCCAATAAATGTTCCATGGGCTAGAGGACAGAGAAGGCAACATACCAGCCAAGGTCAACCACATACGTAAATACACACATACTGACAGTATTAAAACTGGCAAAGAAAATAACTAGGATGATGTGATGGAACTGAGGGTGGGGTCCCAGGTCCTCACTAGGCAACCATGGGCAGAGGGACAAAGAGGGGAAACCCCTGAAGAGAAGAAATCAGGGTCAAGAAAAGTCAGGAAGAGTGAAAAGGAGAGGGAGCAGCACTACAAGTTCCCAGAAGTGGGAATAAATTTAGAGGAAAGGCACACCCTGGTGGAGTAGCAGTTAGGTCAGCCACCTCTCAAGGAGCACAGACCATGTACCCCTGGGTTCCAGTCCCAGGTCTGGGGGGGAAACAAAATGTGAGCAACTAAAATGGAAGTGAAAAAATGCTTCAAAAATGTAGAGGAAAGAAAAAGGTGTGGGTGGAGATGAAGAAAGGAGAGTGGGGGTGGGACAGAGGGCGGGGTAAAGGCTGGGAGGTGAGAGTGAGGGTTATTCCACAGTAACCGGAGGGAAGGCAGAGAGATTGCTGAATGGTGAGATGTGGAGGCAAGAGTGTCTGAACATTCTCTTTGGAATGCTTCTTGGGTTTTTGTTTGGTTTGGTTTTTTTGAGAGGGAGGAAGGAAGTGAGAAGAGGAATACCTTCTTTTTAAAGAGAAAAGGCATAGGCAGGAATGGAGGGAGGCAGGCAGGCGGGCAGGAAGAGACAGGAGAAAGAAGCATTTTATTGATTTATTTCTTGTACATGTTGGTTGTCCTCAAGCCCCTGGCCCTGGGTCCTGGGCTTTGTGTGGATGAAGCTGGAGCTCTGCATGTACCACCAGAACAAGCTGAAAGCAGCATTTTGAAGGAAGGCGGGAAGGAGGAAGGGGTATATTTATTTATTTTTGGTTTACACCCTGGCCCCAGATCATGAATCTGGGTCCTGGTAGCTTTACGTGGTCCATATACCAGTGTCTCAGTCACCTAGACCACAAGGGGCTGCCGCATTTCTGTGTTTTCAAAGAGAGCAATGGAAGTCGTCTCACTCACTGGCTGAGAGGCAGGCTTGGGGAAGAGGGACTGGCACTCTGGCCAGAGATGTGAAACAATCACCTTGGAGACAGTTTTAATGTGTCAGATTCTAGAAGTGTGGGAATAACCGCACTTGGATTCAACTGCTGCTTCTGAAATGTGCCAGTTGCCATTATTCAGAGAATGAAGAAGCAAGAGTGGGAGACGCCGGTAAAGAGGAACCGGCAGGAATCAAACAGGAATGACGTCTCCTCTAACTCTGCAGTCTCCAGTCTCCCCTCAGGCTGTGCAGCTATGAATGGCAGGGAGGGTCTGGAGCTGGTCGTCAGGGACAGCAGACCTAAGAGAGTAAAGTAAACTTGGACAAGCTGGTGTGCTGTCTCCTCCCACCTTTGTAAGCCCGAATTGGGGCTCTTTTTTTTTTTTTTTTTTTTTTAAAGGCAGAAATGGAGACAAGCAGGCAGGCCGCAGGAAAGAAGAGAGAGGAGAAAGAAGCATTTCATTTAGTTGTTTATTTTTAGTTATACAGTTATACCCCTGGGTCCCTGGGAAGTGACCCCTATTCCTTGGGCCGTATGTGCACTGTACCCCAGGCACAAACCTAACACCTGAGCCGGCAGGGCACACCAGAATGGGGCTTTTGCTAGGTGAGTACAAGGAAGTCAGGTGAAGGGTTCAGGGAGGGTGTGCAGCTGAGTGATTGCCACGAAGGCCCCTGGTGGGCTCACCAAGGGTAGCCCAGTCAGTGACTGCAAGCCTGGGGGTGAAGACCCTCGGCGCCCAACCCTTGGTTCAGGGAGCAGCAGCAGCAGCAGCAGCAGCAGCAGCAGCAGCAGCAGCAGCAGCAGCAGCAGCAGCAGCAGCAGCATCGCCTGAGGGTTTGTGAAAAATGTAAAATCCCAAGTCACAGAGACCTGTTGTGTTGGAATCTTCAAATTAACCGGAATCCCTGGCAGCTCCTGCCCACATGCCAGTCTGAGAAGCACTGGCAATAGAGGTTTTGGAACCGGGCAAACAGAAGGCAAGCGCTGGAAAGCCGGGAGGCGGTGCTGGGAGGGTGGGCGGCTTGAATTCGAGGTTGCAAAGGGCTGAAGTGCGGGGTGCACCTGACTACCGCCAGGAGGCTCAGCGCTACGACGGTCACCTGGCAGCATCTTTCAGGTTAGGTATTTGGGTAGTTGGAAGCCAAAGGCCCCATGGCGAGAAGGGTCTCACTTCCCCAAGTTAGTGGGTTCGACTCCCATCCCAGTAGCTGGTAATTTATGATTTAGTGAAATTCCTTACGATTATGATCCTTCGCCCCCAAGGCTTGAAAATTCGCGCTAACCTCTTCATTTCTCTTGGGCGCCTCCCGCCTGGCTCCCCTCTCCGATCACTCGCAGTGGGACGGGCCCCCGGAGCCCGCCCCGCCTCCGTCAGCAGGGCCGCACGGACGGGCTGGGGCGTTCAGCCAAAACCAATCGTGCACCGAGCGCACGCAGCCGGGCGACACGGCCGCGGCCGAGGGCGCGGCGGAGCTACTGGCTGGGCCTGAGTCCTGCGTGCTCGGCGCCTCGGCCTCTTAGCGTCTGCGTGGTGCGCCCCGCTCCCTTTCTGCCTCCGCTGCCGCCATGGCGCCCGTGGTTAGTATGGCTCCGCGTGAGGCCCGGCTGCCCGGAGGCACGTGGGCCGCACGAGCCCGGCGGCCGCCCCGGCTGGCGGGGGAGGCGCCCGGCAGTGCCCGGCTGGGCCCGGGCGGCCGGCCGACGCGGGCCGCGGTCGCTGAGGACGGCACGTGTGGGCGGCGGCGGCGGCCGCCTGGCCGGAGCTTCCGGGGGCTGCAGCGCGTCGGCCCTGCTGCGGGCGGGGGGCGTCTGCCGCGCGGGAGCCGCCGTCGGGCCGCGGAGCTCGGGCGCGCGAGGCCGCGGGGCTGGGCCCGGGCGGAGGGCAGGGCGTCGCCGGGGTTGTGCGGCCTGGCGGCTGGTGTCGGAGCGGGGCCCGGGCTCGAGGACCCTGCAGCTTCCCCGGAGGAAACTCGTGCCTCTGGGCGCAGCTCTGCGGGCTCCGTTCAATCCGGGGCTTAGACCGACGTCACTCTTGTCCTGAGCTGGAGGTTGCCCCCCAGCTGCTTGGAGGCTCAGTTGGGACACACCTTTTTGAACATTTTCGGTTCACCTGCTCCTCCCCGCCCCGCGAGTGGGCTCTGGATGCTTCGACTCGTCTGTGTGCATTTGGTTTACAGCCTGGACGGGAAGGCGTCCAGCCCGTTGTGCGCAGGTCTTGTTCTCGCTGTTTGTGTATTTCCGGGCCTAGATCTTAGAGCAGCCTCTTGAATGCTGGCAGAGGCACCGTGAAAACAGAAGAGAGTGGGTTCTGCTTTAGCTAAGTATTTGAAAAGCTGACCCAACTAGTACAAGTTCCAGATGAAGCGCTTTTAAAGATGAAGAGAAGATGTTTTCTTGAGCAGGTCTTTCTAGAATTCTGCAAAACTTTGTAAAGTGTATGGAAGTGCAGTAAGTTGGTTGGACTCACGCGTTTCCAGTGGTCATGGGGTTTGTAGCGAGACGAATAGAAGCTTGGTGAGAGCACAGGAACTGGGACCTGGTAGGATGCGCTCACACTGATGATTTGAAAGTGCTAGTTCGTAGACTGAGTCAGTCAACAGGTCAGAAATCCTTGAGTATTGTAATTAGATCCAAGCTTTAACTTTACTCTCATCCCTACTGGAGTAGGTGTGGCGTTGCTCTTTGCTGTTGGAGAAGGCAGGTGAGACAAGATTCGGGGGGACTCCGCTGGCTCAGGACGCTGGTTCTGGAGACCAGATTCAAATTGTTTTAGGTCACACAAGGCATTGTATGCCCGCCCTAATGAAATAAGTATTTCTTGAAACTCTTATTCTGGAAATTTTAAGACAAAGTAAAAGAAGTGTTCTCTGTGTTTCATAAGCTATTGTCCATGGAGATTGGGAGGCCAGGAAGTGTGAATGGGCCAAGAGAGCTGGAATGGTTTCCCCTTCAAAAGGCAAGACCCCAGGCCAGGCTTGCAGAGCTGCCTCTCCGATATAATCCCTCCACCACTTGCTCAGAGGGGCTCTTGCCAGGGAGCAGTACTCAGGAGTTCACATTTGTGTGGGCTTTTACATGGCTGCCATTTTGGGTTCTGTTTTGTATTTTTTTGACCGGTGGTACCTTCATCTCTTATCATTTATATACTTTCTTAGAAAAAACTTGCGGCGAAGGGGGGCAAAAAAAAGAAGCAGGTTCTGAAGTTCACCCTTGACTGCACCCACCCTGTAGAAGATGGAATCATGGATGCTGCCAATTTTGTAAGTCACGCCCTTGGTGCCACTCGGAACAGTAATGGACCCTTTGAGGTGCTGCTGAGGAAATGCACTGGAGCGCGTTTCTCTTGGCAGACGCACAGGTGCTTTGCAGGCCTGGCCCCATGGTTAACTCGGCCCCTGTGGTTTAACAGTGGGCTTGGTTTAGTTTCTAAGTTGGAAGGCAAGTAGGAAGAGAGAAGGGAGTATTTTTATTTATTGTTTATGTTTTGGTTGTTTTCCCCAACCCCGGGTCCTGGGCCCTGGTTCCTTGGCTTTACGTGGCCAACTTAACACCTGAGCCACCAAGACGAGCCTTGCTTTCTCTTGTAATAGCTGCGAAGAATAAATGAGGTGGGCTTGGTCACATAGGTGCCAGGGGTCTACCTTGTTTTCATCCTTTCCTCCTTTGCTTTAGTTTCAGAAAATGATTTTACTTACAAGTTACCGGGTGGTGCTGCCCTACTGGCATAACAGTTAAGCCCACCGAGTGGTTTCGCTCCTACCGTGTTGAAAACAGTCTACACACATCCTAAGGACCCAGGCTTGCATCCCGAGGCCCGGGAGAACAACCAAGATGAAGTAAATAAAATGAATAAAGTGTTTTTTCTTCTTTGAACCCAGGGCTATGTGGCTTGCTCCTTTGGAGGTGATTGACCCAACTGCTGCTCCGCCAGGGTGCGCCTATACCCATCTTTTTGACCCTATATTCGACTCTAGTCCCCAGTAGTCCTTATTTCACTTAAAGCCAGAAAAATTCACCTCATTGCCACATTTGGATGCTGCAGCGTGGTTTTGGTGGTTTGCTCGCTTCCCAAGTAACCACATTTGGGGACGCCAGGCTCATCGTGCTGGGGCACCTACATTTGCGTCTGCTCTCAGTCTCTAGAAGGTCAGCTGGTGCCGAGATAATACCATTGTGGCAGGAATTTTCAAAAATAGAGGCTCAGTCTGCAGCCACTGATCGCAGAGGGGACTTGGGGGACTGCTCCTGTGGATGCCTTGCACACCCCTGTCCTGCAGGCAGGATGTCCCCATCTAGTGATGCCCTGCTCGTCTCTGGGCTGGCATTTTCTGTCTGGTGCCTTTGCCCTGGCACCTTCCTCCCTTCCTCTCTGCATCTTTCCTTCTAGACACCTCCTTTGGATAGAAAACGAGCCAGTTAGGGACCCGTCAAGGTTTCTGACTGTGTCCCTCTTCACCTATCACCACTGACCCCGTTGGTGTTGGAGTTAAGGGTCCTTGATGGACGCAGACCCCTGAAACCACACAGATGACCTATTTGCCCAGACTTCCTGGGGGTCAGGGAATCTCGGGGCACCCAGGCTGCTGCCCCCATGCTCTTCCGAGTGTCACGCACATGGTTCCTGAGCAGATGTGTGGTTTGTCCTGAGTGGTTTTGCTCATACTGTGTTGAGAAGATTCTTTGATGAGCCTTCAGACAGTGCTTCATCCCCCCTCAGGTTCAGAGGTGCTTGCAGCTTTGGCCGCATATGCACCCTGGGAGAGTTTGGCCCTTGGTTTCCTCCTGTCTGCTTTACCTTGGACCCAAAGCCTCCCATTGATTTGCCCTTGAGTGGAAGCTGTCATGTGCCTTGCTGCTGGGATGTTATTTTCACATACTGCAGAAAGTCGAATAGTGCCTTTTCTAAAGGCTGTTCTTAGATTTCAGCTGTGTTAATAACTAAACATTGGTTTGTCATTTTTAAAAGACTAAATGTTTAAAAAAAAAGTACTGGTTGAGTGTCAGGATAAAAGTCAGATACTCCATGGTGAGACATGAACCTGCTGCTGCTTCTCTAATGGTCCCCTGATGCCTCCACAGGAGCAGTTTCTCCAGGAGAGAATCAAAGTGAACGGGAAAGCCGGGAACCTCGGCGGAGGGGTGGTGACCATTGAGCGGAGCAAGAGCAAGATCACTGTCACGTCTGAGGTGCCTTTTTCAAAAAGGTATGCGGAAGACACGACGCCACTTTCCTCTGTCCAGGCTGCTTCCCACCCGTCTCCAGTGGGAGGGTTGCTGCCTGTGACTTTTCTCCTGCTTCATCTGTTGATTTACGGAGCAGCATCCAGGCAGGGAGTGGTGAAGGCTCTCTTGGTAGATAAGTGTTCAGCTCCCAGTAGTTTAAAGTATTTCAAGCTGTAAAGATGCTTAGGCTTGCTCAGAAGAGATATATGTATTATTTTAATTAAAGGAAAGGTGCAGTTGGAATGAAGGTGAGCAGAGGCAGGCAGGCAGGAAGAGGGTCATCCTGGTGGTTTTCCCAGCCCCAGGATCGGGGGTGTATGTGGGCTGTGCACCCAAGGAACACTAGGCTGCTGGGCCACCAGGGTATGCTCAGGCTGTATTCGTTTTCTTTTTTGAGATGAGCGCTTATTTAGTTGTTCACATTGGTTGTCCGCCCCGAACCCCGCCCCCCGGAGCCCAGGTCCTTGGTATGCGGGGCAGCAGTGTACCTACTTCTCCGCCAAGGTCCGCCTAGGTTGTAGGTTAAAAAAGAAGATTCTCTGTCCTCTGTCTCTAGATACAGTGAAGAGTTGCACTTTTTGTTTTTCCACTGTAAGTGCTGTTATCTGTCATTGATTGGACAGGGAATTTAGACTTGTGCCAGTCCATCTGATTCCTCTGGACCCATTTTCTTTCTCAGTTAGAGACATAAATTCACTCCTGCTGCTCTCTTATGTGCTTGTTACTTTGAGGATGAGGTTAAAGCACTTTACAAGTGTGAAAGACTTGGACGTGTTTGTACCTAGATCTTAGCCCAAGGCCCCTACGGCATCTTCTTAGGTTTTAATCAAATGGATTCAAGTGGGAGTTTAAGCTCTGTAGGCCTAATTGGTTCAGCCTTTCTTTTATTTTTAACTGTGTCCCGAGATGAATTCGAAGCTTAAGTGAAGCGCAAGTGTTGTCCTATCTAGAAGGGTTGCCTGCATGGGAGGGGGTTTGCCTGTGAGAGTCGGGGCGCCTGACGGGGGTGCCTCGCAGAGTCCCTGGGAGGGACCCGTGTTTCCTGCCCCTGTGACTCCCAGCTCGTCTTGCTTGCTTTCACAGAAGTGAGAGCGTTTTCCACCCGCGAGGAGGACAGGAGCCAGCCCTAGTCTTGTACTAAACTTTCCTTCCCGGTGAGGCTGCTCTTATGTTCTGGAAGCATCAACTTTTTCTTGCTCCTTTCTGAGCTTGTGGAGGTTTTGACCTAGTTTCTCCCCGATGCTGTGAGATTCTTCCAAATACTTGATCTTTTAATTAGTCACCCCACTGAAGCCAACATAACAGAATCATCAGCAGAAAACTTAAACACATTGATAGATTTTTACATACAGAAAGAGTGGATAGGATTGAACTGAGGTCTTCAGATCTTTGTGAAGATGGCTTTGTTGGCGAAAGTAACGCTGTTGACAGAGGTCATTTCTTTGGAGATGGTGAGTTGGTTGGCTCGTCATCAGTTGGGTCCTTGCTGACCGGTCAGGCGTTGTGTGGCCTCATGACAAGTCTGAAGAGATGGTGAGTACCCTCCCATTTCACAGGTGGAGAAACTGAGGTTTGAGAGTGTAGTTGCCTAGCCGTGGGCTTGCTTGGTGTTCCACTCCCTCTTCTCTTCGCGACTTTGCGGGGAGGCCAGTGTCAGTAAGTTCATGGCCTCACCAGCAAACCCACAAGGGAAGAGACAAGATTGCAGGCTTTCAGGTGGGAGGCCGAGTGCAGGTGCCAGTGGCTGCCGTGAGACTGCAGCGCGCCCAGGCCAAGCAGGGGGAAAACACCTTGTACTCTGAACGGCGCTGGTGGCAAACACTGGTAAACCAGCATACGTCACGGCTCTATAAACACGCGCATGAGCCCTGAATCTGAGGCGATGATGGAAAGTACCAGTCGCTACTTGGAAACCAAGTGGTTTCTTACCTGGAGAGTTTCAGCATCTGCTTAATCGCCGCGTGACTTCCGTGATGCCTTTCTGTGGCGGGCACTGGAGCCAGCTTACAGGCCTTGGCTCTTCACAGCTGTTCTGTCCATCTTTGTTTTTAAGGAAAGGAGTAATGGGAATGAAGGAAAGTAGGTAGATAGGCAGGCAGGAAAAAAGAGGGGAGAAAGTTTTTGTTTCCCCCCCCATTTAGTAGCCTACTCTGGTTGTTTCCCCCCGGGACCTGGGACTCAAACCCAGGGGCCTGTGGGACTGTTCTTGGGAGGCGATGAACCTAACCCACTACTCTACCAGGGCACGCCTTTTTTCTTTTCTTTTTTTAAAAGGGAAGGTGCAGGCAGCAATGAAGGTAAGTTGGCAGGAGAGAGAGGAGGGAGTCTTTATTTAATTGTTGTTCATCCGTTCAGTCCCTGACCCGCCCCGCCTGGCTCCTGTTCTTGAACCGAGTCCTTGGGATGTGTGTGCACTGCCCTGTGGTGCCTCATCCACTCGGCCACCAGGGCGCACCTCGGTGTGTCTCTTCTTTTAACCCCCAGCTGCAGGTCCTAAACCCAGGCCGCCTGCTTTTACATGGCCTGCGTCGTAGCTGCCCGAGCCACAGGGGACTGGCTGGCTGCCTGCCTTTCTGTTCTCATTTTTGTACCACCTTCTGTGAAATGTGACTGATGCTAAATCTTGTTCCTTTTGGCTGGGTGTGCTTGCTTATTTTTGAAGGTTGGGCAAACGTCTTCAATTGTACTGATTTCCTGAGTGTCTCTTGGAGTTTTCAAGTGCCCTTTCTCTGCAGGTATTTGAAATATCTCACCAAAAAGTATCTGAAGAAGAATAACCTACGCGACTGGTTGCGTGTGGTCGCTAACAGCAAGGAGAGTTACGAGTTACGATACTTCCAGATTAACCAGGATGAAGAAGAGGAGGAAGATGAGGATTAAACTCGTCTGTCTGGAATATTTTGTATCAATTCTTGAATAAAAAACAAAGGAACCAAAATAGTGGTTTTCCTTGTATCTCTGCAGTGTGGACCAAAGGGAAACTTGGAAATGCTACTTAGGGCGTTCATTTGAGCCGCTGCTCACTCGCTCCCTCGACTGCTTCTGAAAGAGTTCCCTTCTCCTGGAAGTCACGCCAGTGCAGACGGGCAGGGGCCTGGGCTCCTTTCTGGGGCCTGGTGAGGGTGCCATGAGCCGGTAGATGAGGGTGGAGGGGCGAGCGTCACTTAGCCACTGTTTTGCTAAGGAGTTGTGACTACCAGCGAACTACGCTCTCAGATTCAGGAACATGGTGGTGGGGGCTCACCATCTGAAGGCGATGCAGGTGACTCCTGAGGGTCTCTGGAAGGAGGATGGCAGTGTCCGTAAAAGGCAGGGTTCTGGGGCGTTTGTCTTGTCATTATTTGATTATAAATCCCTTTTAATGCACATAGTTACAATGAACGTTAATCCTTTTTCTTCCCATAGAAATAAAAGGTCCTTGGACGTTGCTGCTTATTCTCCTACCCTTGAGAAAAGGGTTTGCAGAGTGATCAAGTCCCAGGTTTTAAATGAAGTAAAAAGTGTACACAAATGAATTTGTAAGTAACTTTTTTCAAGTGTTTGCAAAAGGCTTTGGCCCCAGCAGGGGGAGCTAGAGAGGAGTCCGCCTTTGCTTGGCAGGGACCACAGGGAGCAGGGCCTGGACAGGGTGCGTGCCCAGGAGGCTGGAAGAGATGTTCAGATCCAGGGACCAGTCCCTTGCAGGCCACTGAGCCAGGACTGGGTTTAATGTCAGTTGCTCTACACTGACTTTAAGAGGCATTCCTGCAGCAAAGGGCGCCTTCGGGGGTTCTGTTCCCGTGTGCGGAGGCTGGCGCTCTGAAAGGCTAACCACGGGGCGAGAGCGCTGGCTGGGTGCTGACAAAACGGCAGTATTTGAGCATGACTTTGAGAAGAGACCCTGATGCCTTATGGTGCCTTTGTAGAATCTTCTAAACAATTCTGCAAAAATATCCGCCTTGTCTTTTAATGATGGTGGATGAAATTCACGTGTCAGAGCTCGTCCGCCGCTGCGCCCACCTGAGCTCGTGCGCTCTGCTAGCTGCGTAGCTGGAAATCCAGTGGTGGGCTCCCAGCTCGGCTCAATGTAGCATTCCGTGCTCCTTGGATTGAATTTAACGTGTGGAGGCTTTGCAATTTCATTTGTGGTAAAGGCTCTAGCATTTTCTATTTCTATGCAAATTTCTCGGAGCAGAATTGTTTGCAGTTCTTCTGCCCTCCCAGGAGGCGCTTCTGTCACAGTGACCTGAGGCATCAGTCGCTCTGGCCTGTCCCTTACAATGTTACCTTGTTTGCTGCATTCATGTTCGTGTGTAGTAATTCTTAGTTTGGTTGTAAAAGAGCTAACCTGGCTGGGAAATCAGCGTATAAGTTTTTTCTTTTTTTTTAAAAATACTACTCCCAGATTTTAAAACTTGTAATAAAATTGCAACTCACTGGTTTTTCTGTGCTTTGGGGGAATTCTTGTAATTGATTTTTGATTACATTTTGTATTAAAGTGGCTAACACATGGCTACTACTGTGCAAGGGTTTTTGTTTGCTTTCTAAAGGGTTGGCTTGCTGGCCTGCAGCCACAAAACTTGTTGTTTGACCTCACTGACTGCTGAGCCTCAATGGCCACGATCCTTGATGAGCTTGAGAAAAAAATTGTTCTTTATTTCCATTTTCCTCCTCCTCCAGGACAGGCCCAGAGCCTGGAGAATCGCTTGGCTAACAAATGACTTTTGAGGCAGCGGGTGAGCAGTGTGAGCCTGAGTTCCAGGGCGCCCGTTCCAGAGGAGCCCCATCGCTGCTTAGCTGCTTTCCTCGGCTCCCAGCACTCACCTGTCTGGTCTGCTCTCGAAGCAAGAAACGCACCGGGTCGTGGAGATTGAGGCGGAGGCTTCAGTTCATAAAAGCAGTGGAGCAGGAAGCCGGTGTAATCTTGATTTTGCCCACTCGCTCATCAGCACCCCCTTGGCTGGGTCCATACCACCTCTGGGGCGAAACGTTAGATGCTTTGTTGTTTAAAAAGCCTCAGCGACCCTGTCCCCCCGACTGTCTCAGCACTGGGGGTCCTCTGAACGGTGTCCTCAGGAAGTACATGGGTTGTGACTCGGTCGTGGTCCCCCAGCGCAGGGGTGAAATCCGTCAGACACGCTGGTGGAAGGGGGTGTTTGAGAGACTACGTCACATGTATATTACGACAGACAGCACTGCAGACTGTTCTGGAATCTTTAGACCTCAATCTCTTCTGAGGACTCTTGATTTCTTGGGAGGTGAGCTGGGTGATGCTGCCTCCGATGGCCTCAGGAGAGCCTGGAAGTGACTTTGGCCACCCGCTTTCATTTCCTCCCTCTTGCTGTCATGGGTCTTCTATGATCGACCCCATGCTCACCAGTGCTAGAGCAGAGTGGCCTCGGGTCCCTTGCTGTGGGGCCCTGACCGGGTGGATTTGGTAGGACCCCAGGCGCAGGCCACCTCTGAGCTGGACTTGGGCCGAGCAGACTAAGGGAGAGCTGGGTGGGGTCCTGCCTGAGCTGTCGGCAGATTGGTGGGAATGGGCCTCTGTTAACAGGGATAATCAGTGATGGGGCCCCTGTTCATGGAGGGAGAGAAAGGTGCGGGGAGGGTAGGATCCCAGCAAGGAGGTGACTCCTGAGAAGCAGGTAGAGGGCTGTCTTGTAAATGATGCCCTACTGGTACCTTTGGGAAAGGAAAACCAAGAATTTACATTCCCGGTGTTTTCCTACCTGAATCCTCCTTTTTCCCAGACTTCTTCAGGCCCAAATGAAGCAGCCTGAAGGCCGTGCTCACCACCTGCCGTAGCCCCGTCAGAGGTTGGACCCAGAAAGCCTTGCAGGTGCTCAGACTCCTGCATCTCATTTGGGCCAGGGCTGCGGGTCTGCCCTTTCGGGAAGTCCTCCCCAACCAGGTCCAGCCACCCCAAGTGATAGGGGCCGGGCCTGAGCCAGGAGGGCCTGGTGCCCTTGGGCTGGGCCCCACCCGACCTCAGGACCTGCCACTCTGTGAGTGCACCCCTCCTGAGGGCGCTGGTCAGGCTGGGACCCACAGGACTGTCAACGCACACTTCACTGCCCTCCAGGAGCGTGATGTCGCTTTGGGACACCATACGGGTGGCCATAATACGGGGTGCTGTAGCTGCAGGAGCTGTCCTAGGGCGGGCCCCGAGGAGCCCCCGTGAGCAAATCCGAGACCGAGCAGAGTGTGCTGAAGATACTTGGGCATCCTTCGAAGAAGAACAGTATTTTCTCCCTGGAGCTTGTAATCAGCATAGCAACACCGTCGTGATTTTGAATCATCAGAGATGTAGTTGCAAGCTTTGTGAACAGCAAACTTGAAGCTTGGCTCCTGAAATTGTGATCTCGGTAGGCTTGTTCCTGAGTTTTCACCTTTTTAGGGATTGCTGTCGCATCAGGCACTTCAGGGCTACTGCCTCTGGCAGAGCGCAGCCCCTGAACATCCCAAGGACCGGCCACGGCCAGGATGAACGCCGGAATGAAGTAGTTCTAAAAAGAACTCAAACCATCGCCATTACAATGCACATTTTGTTTAACAAGGCTGCAGGCTCTCCTTTAAAGAGACAGATTACTGCCAACTTGTTACTGCCATCCCAGTTTTTGTTTTGTTCTGGGTCATTAATGTCCCCAAGCTGCAACCAGTGGCTAGATGAGGACGGGGAGAAGGTCCTGAACCAGGAACCTCAAAGGTGGGCAGTTGGAACTGGTTCCTGAATGACCACTTGACTTCCTCCGCCTCGCCTTGGGGATTGGAGGAAGGGGGCTTTCTGGTGCGGGACAGGGAGCCTTTGAAGGTGACCTCACTGTACCATCTGGAGGGACTGGGGCACTTGGAGTGTTCTAGATGCTGATATGCAGGAAGAGGGATCTGGAGAGAGCAGGGCCGCTTTGCTGTAAAGCATTGCTGACCCCATCCCCTCAGCTGGAGGCTGCCTCCTGTGACGACAGCAGGGACCTGGCCTGCTCCCTGCTGCCTTGCCCTGTGTCTTTGCGGGCAGCCTGCCCTGCCCTGGTGGAGTCAGCATGTCTACTGGTTTAAAAGTGATGCGGAGACGGTTCCTCGGGCCCTGCACTTTGGGCCGGGATGCTGACCAGACCTGCCCTGAGTGAAACGCAGCTCTGGTTTGGGATTGCTGGCAGCTCGGTGGGTAGGGAGGGGAGAAAAATGACACATCTGTCTCCCCGCATCTGGTCACAGCCTGGACTCACCGTGACTTGGGTTGTTGAGACCTCCCCATGTGATCTTGCACTGGGGCCCTCACCAAGCAAGGGGCAAGGCTGCTGGTTCCCCAAGGGCCTCAGGAAACGGGAGCCGCCTGTGTGGCTTGAGGACTGGTGAATGCCTGCCTGGGTGGGGCAGAGGAGGGGTCGGTGCCAGAGAGACCTCCCTTCTGCTTCTGCTCCTCAGGTCAGGTGACCTGGGGGTCTCCGTTGGGTTCCCCCAACGTCTGGCCGGAAGCAGGGAGATGCGGCTGCCCTCACTTTCCTGGCTCTTGCAGGCTTAGAGCTGGCCTCCGCTGGTCCCCGATACTTTGGTTTCTTAGAGTAGCTTTAAGACTCCCTGCAGCTCATTTAAAATCCAGTCTTATCCCACAGGGCATTGGCCTCCATCTTCACCTTTAACAAGTTGTGGGGAGGGGCGCGGGGGACACATGTCTCCCTTTCCACTCAGCGACAGGTGTTGCTTCTGAACGGGACTTTGAGGCGCTCAGAACGCAGATCTGCACCAACCCCCGGGGGCTGGAACGCTTAAGCGGGACCCGGACTGGAGGGGCGTTTGGAAGAGGCCATTGGCGGGTGGCAGCAGACTCCGATGGGGCGAGGAAGGCCTGCCCCGATTTCTCTGGAGCAAGCAGACCAGTGTCTGCAAGTGCGGAGCACGTTTTCTTCTGACCCTCTTGAGAGAGGGCTGGGAGCTTGAGCCTGTCACGGGCGGCGGGGTGTCGGTGCGTCAGCGGGAACGGAGGGCTCGCGCTCGCTGCGGGCCGCCCCAGCGACCCGGCCCCACGACCCGGGGGCCCCGGGGCTGGACGCCTTCTCGGGTGGGGCGGCGGAGGCCGGCGCGCTCCGGGGGTGCGAGGCGGTGTCGCGCGCCTCGCCCTGGGCTGGGCCTCGCCCGAGTCCCAGCCGCCCGGCCCCGTGGGGTCCCCGGGCGCGGCGCCTCGACGGCTCCGCCTGCGCAGCGCCCACCGCCGCTCTCCACCCGGTGGCTCAAGACTAGTCTCCCAACTTGTTCTCCGCTGTTAACTAGTCGCGCTGCCGGAACGATGGGATGGGGTTGCCACAGCAACCAGACTGGACGTCACAATCCGGGCCTGTGTGCCGCCCCCCCCGCCGAGCCGCGGGCGCTGGCGCCGCCACCTCGGCGGCTGCGGGACGGGGCTGCGGGCGCGGTGGGCGGAGCGGCCCGGCTGTGCGGGAGCGGGGCGGAGGCGGCCGGAGGAAGGGTCGAGACGGGGGCGCGGAGGTTTGGGGGCGCGGGGGGGCCGGCGGCCGCCATCTTCTCACCGAGGCCGCCGCGCCTGCCGCACGCGCCCGTCCGGCAGCGCAGGGGTTAAGGCTGGCACCGCGCCCGGCGGGAGGGGGCGCCCACCTCCCCTCCCCCCGCGCCGGGCATGCGGGGCCCGCTGGGCACCGAGGAGGAGGAGGAGGAGGAGCTGCCGCGGCTGTTCGCGGACGAGATGGAGAACGAGGACGAGATGTCCGGTGAGGGGCGCGGGCGGCCCGCGGCGGGGACGGGCGGCCCGGCGGGCGGGGGCCGCGGGGGGCGGGGGCCGCGGGGCGCGGCTGCGGGGGGCGCCCCCGCGGGGAGGACCGGCGCGCGGGGTCGGCCCGCGTGCCCTTGAAGGGGGCGGGCATCCTGGCGCCCGGCTGCTGGCGCCGCGCCTCCGGCCTGGCCTCGGGGCGGCGGACCCTGCCCTCGGCTCCCGCGGGCCCCGCCCCGGCCGGGCCAGGTGCGGCCCAAGCCCGCCGGGCTGCACCGAGCCAGGGCACCCAGCGCGCGCTCACTCTGTCTGGGCGGCTTCCCTTCGGCCCGCGAGGACTCCGGTGGGCGACTCCCGCTCCCCGCCCGGCCGCCGGGGGCTGTGACCCCCTCCCGGAGCACTTCCCGGGCCGCCCGGCGTCGTCCTGGCGCCGACTCCAGCCGCGATCGCCCAGGGCAGTGCCCTTCCCAGCCCACCTGCGTTGGCTGCGGGCCTGACAGGCAGGGCCACCGCCCCTGCCCTGGGTCGCTCCCAGGAGTACGCACCGCACAGGGCTCTGCGCCCGCAAAAGCTTGCGGTATCCTTCCGAGGGTCATCAATCACCGTTTGTTTGGGACGCGCCCTCCTGGCACAGCCGGCCAGGGCCTTGCGCTGTCCACTGCTCCCTCCTTCCCTTCTGGGGACTCCGTTCAGCTTCCTTCACCAAGTTTATGGCTTCTCAGACACCTGTGGGAGGTCCAGGGGTCTCTCTGGCCCTGGAACGGCTTCCCCAGCGGGGAGAATATTCCACGAACTGGCGTCCCAAGTCCTGAGTGCGGGAGGCAAGCAGAGGTGACCCAGGCTGCTGCTGGGCCTTGCGAGTGAAGTGATTCCCACCCGGTGTCCCCGCCCCTGGCGCCCCCCTTCCCTCTTTGCTTTAGCACTGACTGTGCCCCTGCCCCTCCATACAGGTCCCGGCCTCCGGCCTTTCACTGGCTGAGTTTGCCAAGAGCCTGCTGGGGCAAGGGGAGGGGCACTGAGGTCGTCCATGGGCGGGGTCGTTTGCACTGTGGCTGACTGTTTCCTCCCGGTGCAGGGAACTGGGCCCATTTCCCAGAGGGGAGCCAGACCCTTCACAGGCATGGAAACCCACAACTGTTCTGCATCTAGGAGGCTGGCTTCTCTGTGAGCGGTCACTTGCTACCTCCCCGAGTGGTTCTGGGCACACAGGTGTGGCCCCTTAGTGGCGCTGACACACATTCACAGGCTTATTTTCCACCTTTACTGACCCCGGTGAGGTCCCCTGCCCCCATTTCTGACTCTCCTGGCTGTGTTTGTGAGTCATGTGTGGTAGGAGCCCCCGGCTGCGGGCTCCGCTCTATTTGGGCCAGAGGGGTCAGTCACTGTCAGAGCGGTCTGCCCACTACCTCTGTGCCCTCTCTATCCTGCTCCAGGGCAGGGTGGGGCGGTCCCGAGGCCTTGCCGAGGTCCCACTCCACCTAGGGACTGTGGTGCCACTGTTGGCACGCCCAGGCACTCCACCTTCAGAGCCTGTCCCGAGCCCTCCTTGTCCCTGCTCCAAGCTGCCATCTCCTGCAGGTCTACTCTGGCGTCTCCTGACCAGTCCACACAGCACCCAGGGTCCCCTTTGTAAGCACAATCAGACCGAGCCCCTGTTCTGTTCCACCCTCAGCTCTGCCCACGCCCCCTTCACCTCCTGCGCCCACACGCTGCCCAGTTGCTTCTGGATCACCCTACACTCCGTCCTGCCCTTGAACGCTGGCTGTGACCTCTGCCTGACCCGCTCTTTCCTCTGCTTATGCCTGCCTCCTTCCGGTCACTTAGTTGCCACTGTCACCCGGAGGGGTCCTCCTGGCTCTGGTTGGTGTGGGCGCACCGTCACCCTCAGCCCGGTTCTGATGCTGTATCTTCAGAACCGAGCATCCTGCTCCAGAACGGTGCCCACTTGCTTGTGGTGCAGGCCTCCCCTGTGTGATGCCGTGACCCGCTCTGCCTGCTGTGGGCACCGTGGTGCTTCACGTGGCGGTGGTCTCCATCTGAGGCTGGGGGTCTCTCAGTCCCCACAGCCCCCCGGCTGCAAGGACCTCCTCAGCCCAGGCCTCGTGTCTCCCACTGGGCTGGCCAGCGGCCCCCAGCCCTTCATTGCAGCCCTGGGCTGAGCCCTGGGCCGTGACGGTGACCACCGGGACCTGGGGCCAGCAACCCCCTCCAGACAGTGGTTTGCAGGAGGAGCTGGCATGTTGGTGATATCATACTACTTTTTTTTTTTTTTTTTTTAATTTAGTTGTTCATTGTGGTTGTGCCCCATCGGCCCTGGTTCTGGAACCTGGGACCTTGGGATGTATGTGGGCTGTCCAGTGGCCTCATCCACTAGGACACCAGCGTGCCTGCCTCACTGCTTTTTAACTCTGCAGCTGATAGACTCCTTTCCCACCTCCCCTCGAGTTGGTCACCCCTTCTTCTTTCCTGGCCTGCCTGGGGAAGGGGCACAGTGGGGTTTGGAGCCTGGCCAAGTGAGGGCTCCAGAGTCAGATGGATTCCGGCACTGCTGCGTGTTAGGTGACTGGCCTTGGGCACACACCCCAGTCCCTCTGCCTCGGTCTCCCCCTGTGGAATGGGGCTGTGGCACTACCTACCTCACAGAGGGTTATTATGAGGACTGGTGAGACGGCGCATGTGGAACATTTAGGTCACAGTGCCCAGCACATCATAGGTGACACTGAACTCTGCCTGTTATGATTAGCACCATCCGGGGCAGCCAGCAGACCTATCTTCCCAAGGAGATGCTTTCAAAACTGGCATCTTCATCCAGTAAGCGGGGTTCCTCGGAGACCAGGCCAGAGGAGGGCAGGGGACACAAACCTCGTGGTGTGGCTGGAGGGAGGAGGAGAGGGCCTGGAGACCCCAGGGATGTGGCCCCGAGCCCTCTGAGGGCAAGTTCTCTTGGTCCTGGTCCACCTGTCCCTTCCTAAGTCTCACATGGGTGGATTTCCCAGACCTGGGGAGCTGAGCTGTTCTTGTGACCGGAGATTGCCACCACTCCTGTCCCAGAGACGATGGACTGGCCCAGCCACAGGAGGTGGGAGGGTTCCTTGGGCCCAGGGTCAGGCGGGAGGGATAGCCAGGATTTCTGTTGGAGGAATGCGGGCTTGGGGAGTTCCAGGGAGGTTAACTGTATTTAAGAATACTCTGCTCGGAGGAAGGAAACAAAGTGACCAGAACACTTTGCCCAGTGGCTTGGCCTGCGGAATATTCTTACTCCAAATTGATCAGGGACTAAGATTTATCTTTTGTTTCACTGGCTCATTAAATTACCCACCTACCCGTTCATCCGTCCCTGCATGTATACACCTCCCCATCAAAACCCCTACTCTGGTGTCCCTGGTGGCTCAGGTGTTAAGCCTTACCTGGGGCACAGTCCACATAAGCCGAAGGATGCACTACCATTCCTCCATCCATCCACCCATCCATCCACTCATTCATCCATCCACCCATCTGCCCATCTATCTCACCCACCATGCATCCAACCATCCATCCACCCACCCACTCATCCATCCATCTCACCATCCATCCATCCGTCCATCCGTCCACCCACTCATCCATCTCACTCACCATCCATCCATCCATCATCCATCCACCCAACCACTCATTCATCCATCCATTCATCTCACCATCCATCCATCCATCCATCCATCCATCCATCTCACCATCCATCCATCCACCCACCCATCCATCTCACTCACCATCCACCCATCCATCTCACTTACCACCCATCCATCCACCCACCCATTCATCTCACTCACCATTCATCCATCCACCCAGCTACCCATGCATCCATCCGTCCATCTCACTCATCATCCATCCATCCATCTCACTCACCATCCATCCAATCATCCCTCCACCCACCCACCCATCCATCAGTCTCACTCACCATCCACCCATCCATCCATCCATCCATCCATCAATCTCACTCATCATCCACCCATCCATCCATCCCTCTATCCATCCAGTCCTTTGTCTAGCCACCTATCCATTCACCTATCCATCTCACTCACCATCCATCTACCTACGCGCCCATCTCTTTATCATCCATCCACATCTATCCACACTCTATCCGTCCAACCATCCACCTTCCCATCTTCCTAATTAGTAGATTACTTGAGTATCTTCTTTGAGTCAGGTACTGAACATAGTACACGGTATTTGAACTTTCTGGGGCTTTCAAGACTTTCTGCTTTATCTGTTTGACTCTGTCCTGATTTCCTTCTTCGTGTTTTTTTTGTTCCCTTACTCTGCCCAGTTTATCCGTCGATCTCTAAGTCTGTCTTCCCTAGTCCTTGCCTGTTTCCATCTTGCTCTGGCTGTTCTTTCTTTCCCTCCTCCTCCCTGTCTCTCCCCGGCCCTGGGGTGTGACTCCCCATCTCTCCTTTCTTCTCTTCCCTTGCCTGCAGATGGGGGGCATCCTGTCCCAGCCCCCACACCCCCCTCCTCCCTTAGAGGATTCCCCCTTCCCTCCCTAGAGCGCTCGGGACCTACACTTTCTTTCATGAGACACATCTCTGGGGTAGAAACACTGCCCCCCGATAACCAGTGGGGGCCCTGTGGTGTGGGCGTGGGGGTACTCCAAGAACTGATATTCCCACTTAGTCTTGGCACTCCCCGGGTCAGCAATGACCTGGAACCTGAGACCACCCCACCGCCTTCGACCATCCCAAGTCAGGCGGCCTCACTGAACTTCTACAACCAGATTTCTATTTTACTCTGACTTGTGTTTGCAAAGCTCCCTGGGGCACTGCGTTCTTGGGCCTCCAGAGGAGAGGGCAGGAGAGCAACCCCAAGGGGGGGTGCCCAGACTAGCCTGGCCCCAGGGGCCCTATGTGACCTTCCAGGTCAGGGCTGCGTCACCTCCAGAGTCTCCAGTACTGGCACCAGCCATGCTATTTCAACGGTCCTTAAGTAAAGGTGGAAAAGTCTGATTTCTGAAGGGTTGGGTACCAGGAGGGAGGTGCAGGGATGGGCCGCGCCCAGTCTCTCTGCTGCTGTCACACTGAGATGTGTCTCTCCGTGCTTCGTCCCTCCGAGCCTCAGTGTCCCCACCTGCAGATGCGGCAGTCACAGCCATCTCAGGCTGCTATGTGGATGGGTGGATAGATGCTTAACCTGTTTCCCTTCGGGCAGGGGCAGGTGTGTGGAGGTACCTGTCTCCTGTGGCGTGTTGCCCTGAGAAAGGCCACCCCCAACCTGCCTGGGCCGCAGGGCTGACCGAGCTGTGTGGGGAGCTGGCTGGGGAGGGGCCGGGTGAGCCTAGGGAGCACAACAGAAGTCGCTCTTCACCCGCCTGTCCCCTGGCTGGTCCCATCTCTGAGGCAGCCTCCCCAGCCTCCGGGGGCTCAGACCTGGGAGCTCAGGAGGGAGGAGCCATAACAAGGCTAATGTGTTCTAATTATAGCCTGACTGGATCGATGGGGCCTGGGATGGAGCTGGGGCCCTGGAGGGGTGGGGCTGATGCAGGAGGGCACAGCGGGGCCAGAAGGGCTGTGGAGCCAAGAGGGACCAGGAGCTGGCAGGATGGGAGTCCTGAGTCACCCTTGCCCCAGGGTCCCGCTTTCCTGGGGGTGGGGGGTGCAGGGGGGCTGACAGGCACTGGGGCAGGTGCCTGGGCGTGACTCCCCAGGTCTGGTTTTAGAAGGCCAGGGCCTGTTGAGAAAGAGGAAAAGGGACTGGGACTGGGGTGAGAGTGGGATGTCACAGCTTAGCTCTGGGGTGTCTCCAGGGCCACGGGAAGCCTTTCGGGGAAAGGAAGGACCTCTCAGAAGTGGGGCGCAGGGTGGGGTCCCCATCCAGGTGTGCCAGTTCTGGAGGGTCCTGGAAGAGGAAATTTAAGAGGCAGGCAGCTCTGAGCCTGAGCCATGAGGTCTGGGGATGGAGGAGGGGCCTGTTTGCGGGCAGTTTCTGGAGACATCCTCCCAGGCTCACTCCGGGCATGGATTAGGCACACGCATATCACAGCCTTCCAGAACCTTCCAGGGCCTTCTGCAGCTACCTGTTTATCCCCTTGTGTGTTCTGCTGGTCAGTCAGTGATGGTGTGCTGGGCTGCCTTTTGCAGTCTGGGGGGCCACCCTGTTGAGGGGACGGGGAAGTGGGGAGGAGACAGGAGGGAGAGGCCCTGATTGCATCATCCTGAGTCCATTACATAACCGAGCTGGGTACTGCCAGGGTGCGGGAGGCAGGGGTGGGCAGGGGAGCGGGCGGTGTGGACTGAATCCAGACCCAGCCCTGCTTCTGGCCAGCCACGCCCTGCCCCCTCCACTCCAGCCGGATCTGGGGGTCCCCCTGCACATTTCCAACCGCCCAGAAAATCCCTGCTTGTCTCTGTGGGGCTCAGACAGGACACTTCTGCAGCCCTGCCTCAGCCTGGCCCTGCTCGAGGCCTGCCCATCCTGGGCTTCCGCTCTGCCACGGCCACAGAGCTGCGTCCTCCACGTGGTCCTGTCCTCAGCGCTGCCCGTCTGCTGGTCCGGACACGGCTGGCACCTGGTCCCGCAGGCTCCCTCCTCCGCTGCAACTCCCCTGCAGGAAGGGGAACTGGGACCTGTGCATGGGGAGGTCACAGGCTCCTGGCTGCCTGGAGAGGGCCCTGGTGCAGCAGTGGTGTGGCCCCCCCACTTCCCAGTACTGTGGGAAGGGCCCATTCTCCCCCCAGGCCCCCTAGCTGCACCCACAGTGACAGGAAGGACAGAGGACCCAGGGCGGGGGCTGCCGCTCTCCTCCCGGGGGACCAGGAGCCGTGGCTGTCTCAGGCCAGGAGTGGACCTGGCTGGAGCCTGGGAGCCGGATGTTGGCCTGTCCTGAGTGTGCCCACGTGTGTCTGAGCTTCTGTGTGCAGGTGTGCACGTTCAGCAGCCATGACGCTTTACCGGAAGAGCCTTGCTGGGCGGGGGCCTGTGTTTCTTTAAACCTGATTCAGAGGGGACACTCTGCCCCCTTCCCAGAGGAAAGCTTCCGGGGCTCAGTCACAGGTGGCTGAAGAAGACCCCACGCCCCGCCAGGCAGGGTCCTGCTTGACGCTCTGCCCCCAGTGCCCGTGGGTGCGGGTGTTGGGTCCTGGCGGGCCTGGAGGCTGGCCGTCGGGCGGGCCCGCCCGTCTGTGGAGCTTTCGGAGGCTCGGTGAATCCTTCTGGAAGCCTCCCGGGCCTAAACGTGGATGATCCCCACTCGGGTAGTGTATTCTGGCTGCAGCTTGCCCCCGAGAGGATCCCTGCTCTCCCTTGTGGCCTCCGCCGGGGTCCTGGTGGGGTTTTCCCTGGACCCCCTTCCTCGCTCTTGGGGGATCACAACCGGCTCTTCAGAGAGACCCCAGAACCTCACAGGCCCCTGCTCCTCCTCGCCTTTGAAACCCACAACAGAGGGAATTCAGTGCGGGGTGTCCTGAAGGCCCGTGTTGGGTGGGGGCAGCAACTCTGGACCTTCACACCTGCTTGTGTGTCGGCTGGGGGGCGTGCATGGGTCTGCAAGAGAGGCAGCGTGGTTCCGTCCCCTCCAAGCTCTGACCCTTGCAGCCAGGCAGTGTGGCCTGCGCCCAAGTCATCCTGCATTCAGGAGCCCCTCCTGCCCGCGTGCGTCCCTCCCTGGGGCCCTGAGATGCTCCGTGACTCTGAGGCCAGTGTTGTGGAGGTGGGCACCCGTAACCAGTTTCTTCTTGGTGGTTATTGTCCCGTTTTGCCTGGAGCTGGCGGGGAGGGCATAGTAGTGAGGTGACAGACACCTGCCTGCGCTGGGACTTCAGTGTAGTCTGTTTTCCTTTGCTGGGGGGCAGGCGTGGAGGAGGCTGGGCAGGGCTCTGGGGCACAAGGAGTGGGGAATGGGGGGTTGTAAGAGGGGAGGGGAGGAGACGGGGCTGGCAGTGGATGGGCCTGTCCCTGCCTCCCTGTGTCCCCGAGGGTCTCCCTGAGGGAGGCGCGAGTAACCCCTCTCATTCCTGCAGAAGAAGAAGACGGTGGCCTTGAAGTCTTTGATGACTTTTTTCCCGAGGAACCTGTGAGCCTTCCCAAGAAGAAGAAATCCAAGAAGGTCAAGGACAGCAGGTCTAAAGGGAAGAGGAAGAAGAAAGAGGTGAGGGCCTGGGGGCGCCTCCAGGCGGGTCTTCGGAGCCGGGTGTCTGCAAAGCCCTGTCTTTGGAACCTGGACGTCCGAGGGGCATTTCTCCTCCCCTCCGTGCCTGTCCTGACTGCCACACACGGAGTCCCCAGAATTGCCGTCCCTTCACTGAAGGGCCCGCTCCCTGCGTGCTTTGGGCCGCTGTCCCCCGGTTGCCTCTTCCAGTCTCTGTGTGTCTGAGTCCTTGTTGGAAGGGTGAGCGTGGGCAGCTGAGTGCAGGCGCTGGGCGGGGGTGTGTGACCCCCTTTATAGCTGCTTCTCTGTGGACCCCTTCCTCCTCGGTGTCAGCCCTGGGACTGGGTGGGACGGAGGTGTCTCCCACCAGCAGGCAGATGGGGACACATAAAGCCCTCGGGGATGACAGGACCGTGTGACTTCCTGTCTTCTCTGCACAAACCCACCTCTTGCGCCCCATCTTCAGCCTCCAGGGACCCTAGGAAGCTGGGGTTTGCACCCCACTTGCAGAGAGGTGGGGTCCAGAGAGGAGCTTACCTAAGTTGCTGGGACCAGACAGGTCTGGCTCTGTCCCACTGCCCCCTGTTCCTCCCTGGCCCACCGGCCCCCACCCAAAGGAGACCTTTGTGCCCAGCCTTGCAGGGCGGCAGTGGCAGCCCTGGGGCAGAGCTGGGTCTGGGTCCAGGGCTCCTGCCTCTGAGTGAAGCGGGGCAGGGCGGCCTCCCAGGCTGGGGCGCAGGCACCTGTGGGAGGGCTCTGGGTGTGGCTGGTGGGCCAGCGTGGGCCTCCAGCTTTGTCCTCTGCGGGAGGGGTCCCTGGCAGCTTTGGGTCACAGGAGGGGCATGGTGCTCTGATGCTCTGACTGGCTCTGGGAAGCTGCTGCAGGAGGGGCTGTCACTTCTCTATGCTGCCTGTCCTGGGGCAGCTCAGATGTGGACCAACAGGGCACCTTGGTTTGAGCGGTGCCAGGGGAAGGAGGCATATGGGGATGTCAGGGTGTTGGTGGCCATGCTGGTCAGCCGTGGGGCCCCTGGCAGGGTGGTGTCTGCCTTCTCCCTGTGGAGCCCACCCCAGCCTGGGGCGTCTGTCTTTGTACTCTTTGGGGTCCACGTTTCTCACCTGACCATCCTCTTCCGGCTTCGGCCCTGCTCACCCTGCAGGCCATCTTGCTAGGTGGCTGCCCGGCCACCTCCCACAGCTGCCGGTCCAGACTGAAGGCGCCTCAGGCCACCTGCCAGCCCCGCCCTGCTGCTGTGGCCCCACCCCTTCCTCTCTCCCTTTCTACCCCTGGGGAAACCCTGAGCCTCCCAGCCCAGCCTGTCCCTACCTGACTCCTCCTGTCTGCCACCCCATCCAGGCTCCTGGCAGAGTTCCAGGTGCAGTGTTTGCCCCCTCCCAGGACACCCCACTTCCTGCCTGCAGCTTTGTGAAGGGAGGCCCAGGTGGGGCAGGTGAGCTGGGTGTGAGGCTCAGAGGCTCTCCTGAGGAACTGGAAAGGGAGTGACCCTCCTACTCCCCATTATCCAGTTGGGCAGGTGGAGGTGGGAGAGGGGAAGGGAGGGATGTGTGCTGGGGTCCCTCCCCGGGGAGATGCTGTGGAGCCATCTGCTCCATGGGGAGGGGCTCTGAGTCTCTGCAGCAGCCCACCTCTGTCCCATGTGTGCACAGATGCTCCCTGCTGGAGGGCTGGATGCAGGTGCCGACTGCCTGCTTGAATCTTCATTCCATTGCGGCCACTGCCTGAACCCATAGACCCTGGCTCTGTGGATGTGGGTCTAGGGTCCTGGGCCTAGTAGCCGAGGGTGGGGCTTCCTGCATATGACCCCTCCTGATGCCTCCTCAGTTGCCCTTTGAGGAACTGGGTGGGAGGCAGGCTCAGGGGCCATGCCCTGCTAACCTTGGATCTTAGGTCCCATCTGGGCCTGAGCAGTGCCCACTGCAGAAGGGGACCACCAGGGTGCTGTGGGAAACCCCCCTCTCCCCTCTGCCCTGGTCAGAAAACTGGGGGGTGTGGACAGCCTGGTGAGGCTAGGGCTGGGCTGGGGGGAGAGCACACTCTCACAGTGCCCCTCTCTCCCTCCTCCTCCCCTCCCCGGAGTGCAGGCTCCACTTCACTCTGACCTTGCGGCCTCCACCTGCTCTGTCCCACCTCGCCTCCCTCGCCCTCCTCTTTCCAGCTCTTCTCCTTCCCTCCCCTCCTCTCACTTGTTCTCTTATTTCTCATTCCTTCCTTTCTCTATGCTGGTGCCACTCAGGTTCTCACAAGGGGTGGAGTGCGGTGCGGGCCTGCTGTGACAGGTCCCAAGGTGACCCTCAGGCCATTACAACCCCTCCCTGCATTCCAGCATCCATTAGCATTTGCAGTCTGGAGCTCTTGGCGGGGGGGGGGGGGGGGGGC